>MU749644.1:78784-134875 GCA_026770625.1 Nicotiana glauca | reverse complement strand
TGAAGATGTGGGGGGAGGGGGGGGGGAAGAGAGAATTACGGGGAGAGAGAAATAACTTTTGGTTGAATACAGGAAAAATTACATTGTATATACAGGTAAAAAATTTAAATTTACATATATGTAATAAATATTGAACACCCTTGCAACAAAGAATAAGCGTAGCCCAATGGCCGACGGTGGTCAATAAAGCCTCAGGATCGCAGATTCGATCCCATCCAACATTTTTTGTTGCGTTTTAATTTTTTTTAAGACTAAACGACGCCGTTAGATTAAACAAATCAAAATCACTAAATGGTCAAAATCGATCCCTCTGCTCTCAATTGCGCATTCCTCACGCAGACAAAGAAAAAACCTAGAAAATTTGGTCTCTATCTTCTCCAATCTCTCTGCCTCTCTGCATAAATCACTGAAGTTTGGATTTTGGAACTTGGAATTTCTGGTTGCTCTCTCTCTCTGTCGTCGCTATTCAGTATTCACAACAGCTTCTCCATTTTTGTGGTTAGAACTTAGAAACTCTTGTCTAATTATCTTTTCTTTTCTGTTTTTGTTTCAAAGTTTTAGTTTTACTTCAAAGTTTTAGTTTTCAGTATTCACAACAGTTTTAGTTTTTCTCTTTGTGATTTTTGGTTTGGTACTATGGTTAAAAAGGGTTTACTCAAGAGATTTGAGCCTAAATAGAAACTAATGGATATAGAATATTCATGTAGCGCCCGACTAGGTTAGGTGTACTTGATTGATTCATAGATTAAAATCTCTTTTTTGTTTGGTATAGGGGTGGGGGCACTTTCTGTCCACGGAATTGTTGTGCAACAATTTTAGAGTACTATGCTAATCCTATCATCTGGAAAAATAAATTAGTAAATTTATTGAATCCAAGTTTAACACGGGTTCGAAGTTGTTTTAAGCAGCTTCCATTTAGTATAAGTGTATGAACTGGTTCATTGAGAAAAGACTTGTGTGTTCATGTAGATATAAGTGTGAGACTTCAAAGAATTCTAATTTGCCATAAAAAGCAAAAAAAAAAGTATTGGAATGAGATGAGCCTAATTTTAAATAGAGCTTAATGGCTGCAAAATATTCATATAGATGCACTGCTAGAATGGAATTGAGGTGTACTTGATTGGTACTTTATACATTCAGGGAATTGAAGTTGCAATGAACTTGTTGAAATTTTACAACAAAGTACCAAAAATAACTTCGGCTTCTCAAAATCAATCTACCAAAATAAGTAGAATCTCTTTTCGACGCTTCTTTATATTAGTTTGCATTTATCCAATTGTTTGTATTATTACCTGTATTTTTATAATTTAGCTCGATATCACGTTGTTTGATTTAAATTTTTCAGCGCACCTACTTGTTGAGAATTTTTTTTCTTGTTCAAGTTTGAATACCCTTGAAATTTTTTCTAGCTTCGCCATTGGTAGCAGTGGTTACCAGGACAGTGAAAAAGAGGCGATTCCGGGGAGTAATGTTAATAAGTTGTTCAGTGTGGAAAAGATTGCATATAGATGCAGTGGTATTTTTATTTTATTTTTTGGCTCTTGTTTTAGAATATAAAAGAGTGTATCTGGAATTGCAAATAGTGGACAACGCGCACGTGATTTTTGCCACGCTTAAGTTACTCCTATAAAGTTCATTAGAACTAGGATTTTTCTTTTATTATTTGAATTTTAGGAATTAATTGCATGATTTTGTATTCTGTTTGCATTTTTTGTTTGTGCATTGTATATTAATAAAATTCGAAAATATAAAAATAGCATTTAGGTTCCAATTTTAGAATTTCAGTGCATGTAGCAAACTATTGAATCAGAACGTAAGTTTTGACAGAAACCACACTGAACCAAAATAATAAATACCGAAATATTTTGGTACGGTATTTAGTATACATAATTGATAAACCGAATACCGAATCGAAATTCTTAAATACCGAACCGAAATACCGAATGGCCACGCATAAAATATGAAATTGGGGCTGGTCGGGTCCTTTTAAGAATGGGGAGCATTTTAGTCTTTTAAGTCTCTAAATAGGACTCTGAAGTGTCCCTTTCTCCTTAATTAATTTAATTAACCCCCCTAATCTCCTTAAAGAAAAGAAATCCCATTACAATACCTAAGCGGTTCATTCTTCTAAAAAGGGGCCTCTAATTCCTCTGTCGATTCAATTATCTTCCTCTCTAATTCCTCTGTCCATTCACTCCAGGGTTTTTAGAGATGCATCTGAGATCAGGTGCTACGACGGGTGACGTCGTCGCCGACGTCGAGAAAGTGCGTCGTCCGAGAGGCCTAACGAGGGTGGGTTATCTTTTTCCCTTTTTCATATCAGAAATCAATCAGTTGTATTATAGTAGGGACATGATTAGTTGTTTGGTTGTATAGTTAAGCTTTCCACATTTGCTTGCTGGTCTTTTCTCAAAAAGAAGCAACGCCATCAGACAATTCCAAGAATTGCTCCTTATTGGTACGTATATCTATGACTAATAACTCTCAGCTCCAGTTTCCATGGTATAATCATCACTTTTTTGTATTCACAGAATGGGGTCATGCAGAATCTGAAATATCTTCTGATCGTCCTAATGTTTCTGCCTTAATAAAGAAGGCGCGACTCCAGAAACAGGTAGAGTGTTGTTATGTGTGATTACTTTTTTCTGCCTTTTTCCCATCCTTATTATGGTTTGCGTTCATAGTCTGAAGCTGCTCGTCTTCTCAACCAAATTGTTCCTTATTCGCTTTCGCTTTCGTTCACCCGGAGGAGGGATACTAATGATTTGGTGGTGATTGACCATGAGCTCCGCCAACAATTTGAAGACCTATGTCGTCCAAATGACGAGGTGTTTGTTTTTAAATTGCTAGACTGATGATTCTATTTCCTTTCCAAACTATATATAGTTCGGATGTGGTTTTGAGTTGACTGTTGGTTTACAGTTTACTAGTCTCGGATTAGTGCTCGCTGGTATTTGGTCAGATCAAACAGACTTGCAGGTGTTAGCTACCAAGAAATTTCAGAAAATGCTCTTTGACCGTATGACAAAAGCCTGTTCCAGCTTCTTTGCTGTTGATTTTGTTCACTCTGCTTATTGCTTACCTGCAAATTTCTATTCACAGTTGACTCTCCTCTTCGTACACCATTTATTTTAGAATATGGTGTTATTCCTCGATTTGATGAGTTTCTAGAGCGGAAAGATTCTCCCAGTCTCCAGGTAGGCATTGATGTGTTGATTACTTTTTTAAGCGTGTCTCATGGTTGTAGATTCACTCTTTGTGGTTTCCGTTCACAGACTGAAGCTGCTTTGGCTCTCTTAGGCATTACTTCTATTGCCTTGGTGCTTACCGATTTATTGATTGAACATGGGCTGGTGGAAATTCTTTTAAAGCTTCTGGATTCTCCAAGTTGTGATGTTCGTAAGGAGGTGCGTTTTATGATTAGGAGACCCCTGTGTTGTATATCTATGTTAATTAGCATGCTGATTGTATTTCGTTCCAACTATAGGCTGTGAAAAAACTAGGACAAGTTGCTAAGAACACAAATGATCGTGATCTTGTTCATCGGCATGAGGCAGTGCGTTCTTTACTGGATAAGGTGTTGCGTCCTTTGCTGAAGGAGTTGGACGAGAATGCCAAGCTGGATAAGTTGAACGAGAATGACAAGCTTCTTTCAATTCTGAGGAATGCCACATATGCTTTATTAAGGTTTTGTAAAAGTGAAGAAAGACCTTATCGGTTTGAGCAGAAGGTTGGTTAATGAGTGTTGAAATGGTTACGCCGGCATATAGTACAAAACATTGCTTTCTTATGCATTCAAAATTTGTCACTGTGGGGGCCATTTAGTCTATCTTCTATCTTCTACCTTCTATTACTAGAAAAGTGGGAACATCTAAAGTGAAAATTTGAAAGACCAAAATACCCATATTTGGTAGACTGATGTCTTTTCCCTTAGTCAAAGACTAATCCAATAACAATTTTATACAAATATGTAAAGTGTACGCTCTATTGATAACAAGTTGAATTCATTTCGATATAAATATGCATCTAATGTAAATATACTTTTTGAAGAGAGAAGTAAGCGAGAACTCGAAATTCCTCACTTAAGTAGAGATGAAGACGTGGATGTGTTATTACATTTCAAGACATGTCTTTTGTGTAATACTAGATTACATTGTTCTTTTTTATTTTTTTACTAAATTTGCTGTATTTCATTTATATTTTTGTCGGTATTTCTTATGGACTGTTTTGTTTGAGTCTAAACTTTTTGCAACTATGTGCTTTTAACTTCAAGGTAACAGAGAATAAATATGGCACACATATTGTCACTACACCAGTTGGGTGGTGGACGATCAAAGGCCCTCACCTCGATAAGGTAAGAACATATTAAGCTTTTATTTTATGTTTTTTTCTTCATTCGGTCTAGAGAGTGGTTTTGGCCTGGTTTAGTTATCATTTTTTATTTTTCGTTTTTGTCCTTTTTTCTAGTTTCCTTCTAGAGAATGCGCGTCCTTTGATTAGAAAAATAGGAAATTATTGATTCATTTCTCTCTTGTTTGGAGTTTATAAATTAACGGGATAATTATATGAAATAGTTAGGCAAATTTTAAAAAGGAATGCGTTGCTGTAAAAAAATGCCATATTTTGTCTCCCCTACCTGCAGGAACCCCTCCGATGGTCTTCTTCCTTAGACTACCCTCCCCCCATCTTCTTTCCCATGTAGATTTTTTGAAAGAATATAAAATTTTCAGATAAAAAAATTGAGTGTTTTTTGTTAGTTAATTATCCAAATATTGTGAAAATTATTTCTTTGTGATAGATTTAAAAGCTTTAAGAGTAGTTCAAGATTTGGTGAAAAAATCTAGAATTCACCATTATTGGGGTATTGAAAAAGCTTGAAAAGCTAATTAGGTCTTGTTGATTATTTGGGGGTTGAACTTAATTTGTTGCTAGAATTTTTTTCGACTAGTTGTTTAGATAGTGTGGTTGAATTTTGGTGTTTTCTCACTAACAACCATGGTGGCGGCAACAACGATGCTTAAGATAGATAATGGGAAGATAAAGATGGGGTTTAATTGTTATTTCTAATGTTTCTTTTTCCTTTTAAAAGTCAATGATACGTGTCACGATCCTATTAGAGCGTGACTTTCACGTTATCTGAAAAATTGGTCAAACACAAAAGTGGTATGTCTTAGACACACTTTTGAAAGGTTGAGTGTGTCAAAAGGTTTTCCGTGAACGAGAAATGTGTAATAGGGATTTCATTGCAATATCGATGGGTAAACTATGTATTTTGCCATTAATTTAGTCAAAATATTATTTGTTCGAGTGAAAATCAGTTACGATATTAACTTTCATCTTAAACGTATTTAATACTCCCTTTGTCCCAACTGATGCGACACTTCTCGCTTATCATGATCCAAAATTTTCAATTTTAACCACGAATTTGAACATATAATCTTTAATTTTTTGAAATAAAATTTACTTTTTTGGAAACTACGTAAAAAGTACTATAAGTTGCAATAATTAATACAAACAACATACACAAGTGGAGTTTGGGGAGGGTAGTGTCCACGCAACCTTACCCCTAACCTGGAGCAGGTAGAGATACTGTTTTGGGTCGACCTTACACTCAAGGCACGCATAATCACAACATTCAGTTAAAGAAATATAGTAGTAAAAACGTCATGAAAAGAAGCACTAACACCTCTAAGATAGCAACAAAACCAATGCAGAAGCAACATCAGGTAGTAATCGAAATCTAAGAATAAGTCATAATAATTAATAGTCTAAATTATTTAAAAGGCATATGAAAAAATCACAGTCAAAGAAGGATTCATTTGACTCTCAAAATCCGAATACCTTCATATAAATTGGGACTGGGGGAGTATATTTTTACACAAGAATCTGTATTTTAAATAATTAATAAGAAATATTATTTAATACTTCTTATGTACACATATAATTGGCACACGTTAGAACTTTTACATGTTCTTTTGAAAGTAGTTTATTTAAAAATTAACTTTAAACAATATCTAGCTATGCAACTACGCTTGTGCAACCATCCATGACACTAGATATTATAGTTTAATTGCATTGTGGGAAACAAACAACTCTTCGTAATTACTATACTATGTAATTAATAGGCTGTATAATTACACATTGGTTTTTAAACAAGCCCTAATTTTATTTTTATAACCTGCATTTATTGAATATTATTTATTTAGTTTTCTTAAAGTTATCATTGATACGCATCCACGTGCAACACGCGTGCCAAAAGACTAGTTTGGTAAAACAAAAAGTAAAAGTTATTGGATGCTTCAAATTACTTATTACACTTCATTTGTCAGGTGAGAGCAGCACTCCCAGAACTTTTTCGCCTTGTTAGTTTAACCGATGAAGAGGTACTATCAAATGCATGCTGGGTACTTGCTTGTCTTACTCATAGCACACACTGCAAAACTCAAGTCATCATTAGCGATGATGTTTGTCAACGGCTAGTTGGACTCCTCGAGTGAGTGTAATGATATAGTTTCCTCATTTAAGGAACTTTTCCATATCTAACTTATGATTTTTCCTGATATATATGTCAATTGATGTTTCAGGCATCAGTCCCCTTCAGTAGTCATGCCTGCCCTCCGTACGCTTGGAAATATTGTTTTCAGAGACGACATCCAGTCTCAGGTATTTGGGTCTCAAGTAGCTTTTAGAAGCTTTCATGGTTCGATCCAAACTGTTCGATGGATGGACAAATGAAGAAAGGAATGAGATGAGATAAAATAAAATGATTGAAAGGTGAAAACATCTTAAACAATATGTATTGAGAAGATAATTCGGCATGTTCATGAATCAACTTCAAAATATCTGTCTTCTTATCCGTTCATTTTTTTGACTTTACAACATTGTGCCAGAAGTGTAGGTAGCTTCTAGAAGGGGGTTTCAATTGAGTCATCTTCACTGAAAAATTACACGGTAATAGGGTAAAAACTAGTATTTCTGGTTTTATAAGCTGGTGAATCCCCTTAGAATGAGTAATATTCTGGAAAAGTGGCAAAAGGGGTTACTTACTTCAAGTCACAGGTTCAAATCCCATAATATGTGACATTTTTGAATTTCCTTATATAAAATCCTGTCTCTGCCACTGCATTGTGCTTCATTCACTATTGGATTTGGTCGGTTCCTCTATACAGCTGCGCCACCTTAGCATGTTACATTTGGTATGTAGTTTTTATTATTTCCTACGGAGCTACTCTTAGTTTAGAGATTTGTTGATAAGATTAATTTACTTTTATTTAGTATTGTAATAGTAGTCAATAGCATAATTAAATGTACATCTATTTAAAGCGGTTGTCTTAATGCTTGGCTTTTTTATGCAGTAAACATATGGACCAGTATTATTTTATTTTTGCATCTTAAATCAAAATGGTTATCCAATCCTATGCTTAGAATCGACACACCCTGACTGTTCCTCCCACCTTTCCAGCTTCATGGAACTTCTCCCATCCACTTGTGCCTTTCATATGAAACTCTAGTTGCCTGGTCTTTAACTCTTTATCGGAAAATCAGAGAAGAAATCTTGTATCGCTTCAATGGCATCTACCATCGTAGCTTCCGCCGCCTTTCTAATGGCCACCCCTAGCTTCCACTGTGTTTTCTAATGGCCTGCGAAGAACCAACCCATTTTGGTAAAGCTTCCCACCAAACAAGTTTTTAAAGGTTCTTCCTTGTGTAAGTGTGTTCGTCTGAAGGTGTGAAAGCAGGTTCTTTGCCATCTGGACCGCGAGTTGTTGGGTCATCAATTCTTAGTGTCTCTAACTTAGCCTATTTAGATATTGATACGACCACGGGACAAAATATTTGTGTATGCAAGTTGGTAATGAGAAACTTGGAGTTGTCCTTGAGTTTTAAATAATAGAATGAGAAAAGAAAAGTACTTGGAGTTGTATAGATTTAGTCAAGAAAGCATCTTCACATGCTTAAAGATTGTGCTTTTACACTCCCAAATGGGGCCTTTACTTTCATAATTCTCTTAAGATGCTATGGAGAGGTCTGTATCACAAGCTATTTTCTTTTCTATAGGTGCTTTTTGCTGAGTTTATTTTGCAAAATATGAGCTTGAAGTTATGTGATATTGATTGAAATGAGAATACAGTTGGTACTTGCCTTTTCTTGGAAAAATAAAATAAAAAGAGAATTCAATTGATACTTGAAGAGTTTTCTTTCAAGCAACTTTCTTGTTGATGGATTGTGCCCCTTGGATACATCTTGCATATCTCAAGTGTGAAAAGGGAAAGAGAGTCTGACTCACCCTTGTAAATTTACCAGTGTCTTAGGACTAATTGTCTCCTATGCTGTTCTGTTAAGCTACTATAACATCAACCTTTCTTCAATGTGCTAAATTGTTGAGAATGAGCACACTGTGCAAAGACTACATCAATTCTTTTATTTTTGTGTTTTCTTTCGATCTTCTAAAACGTAATTGCGTCAGACATGGATATTGCCTTATTTTTTTACTAATGTCAACCATCTTCATAACTCAGCGCCTTGCTGACTTTGGCGCCCTTCCTTGCCTGTGGAAGTTGCTAAGCAAGAAGGTCGAGGAAATGGAGGTCTGGAGGACTATAGCAAGTATTACTAAGTGGAACAATAGGCGTATAAAGGTATGTCTTCATGATTTAAAAGGACAGCTTAATATAATACGCTCTTGCATCCATTGTTTGCATGTCTTAACAGATTTTGTAAATGTTGGGGTGGTTAAATCGATAAATATGAGAGAGAAATAGATGGGGTAGTAGTTGAAAGTAGGAAAGGAAATTTTGAGTTGTGGAGATCTTTTGAAAATAGTTGGTGACCACCCAACTTTGATCAATTGGCATGAGTTGTAGGGATCTTTTGAAAATATTTGGTGACAACACAACATTTATCAGTTGGGATGAGTTGGCTGTTGGTTCTCTACTATTTCTATCAGCAATCCATTTATCTAGGTAAAATTGTAGTGAAGTGTGGAGAAGTCGCAATTATTTCTTTTGTCTTGAAGAAATTGCTTATGTCATTTTACTCGAGAACAAATATTGTGGGTTTTAAAGCCATTTATTTTGGCCATTTTGTTAGTCTACCTTTCTTCATTCGCTAGTCAAAACAATGTGGAGAATTAAAATGACGTAAAGAAAAATATGAAATCATTTGCAGCGTCATTCCATGAAAAGTTTGTATTTATTTATGAAAAGAAATGGTTTATTCCTTTTTTTTTTTGGGTCACAAGTTTCTAAAGAGGCATATTTTCCACACGAGTGCCATATCATTCTTCCTTTGAGATAGCAATATATGGTACTTTTCTTCTTTGCCAGCAAGCAGTTAAAGTTTTATTGTCTGTGAGAAATATTTACCAGATAGTATGCATTGGATTCAAAGCATTGGTGATTTCTCTACCATTTTGTTATACTTGGGATTTCTCAGGATTTTCCTTCTTTCTTCTGTCTATGATGATGATTCAAAGCATTTCGCACGATCCTTCTACCGAGAATTGATTAGGACTATTCCTTATGATACTTGATCTCTGCTTGTGGAACTAGTCAGCGGCTTATACCCGATAGAATGATACTCACTTCTCATCTCGTCTTGCTTGTTCAACATTTTATTCTTTTCGCTTATAGTTCTTGTCCTTTGCAGGCTCCGATCGAGAACACCAATTCACAGAGTGAAATGGAGATAATGGAGGTTTGGGAAACTTTGAACATTAACCTTCTCTTTGCTTGCTTGGTCGTACTAGTTGTAAATGTATCTCATTGATTATGTTATGATTGAGCTTTTAGAATGCTTGATGTTATATCATCGTAAGTTGCAGGATAAAAAGATGGAAGTAAAAGAAAAGCTTGACAAGTATTCCGAACAGAAGTTGTTGACATTCTGCACTGAACTAAACATACCTGTTCACCACTATACAGCAAGGAAGGCGAGTTCACATCTTTTGCTGCATGTTAGGCCTTTTTTATTTGACTCAATTAGTTCTTTCTTAAATCAGTCAGCAGTAATTTATCTTTGGAGTGAATTACATATCAAAAAGAGAAATGGTCTTAAGAGTGAAGGCATTGTTTTAATCCTCAACTTGGCACTTCATACTACGTGGAGATTTGGCATTTGTATATAATCTTCCTTCCAAGTATCTTACTAATTAAGAGTTCATATTCATCAGGAGGACATAGTGTCAAAGTTGATGGACTTTTTGGAAGCTCATCATGAGACGACTGTTGAGTTGCTTCCTGAGAAGGAACAGGTTGACCTCTGAATGTGATAAAAGCATCTGTGATTGTTCTGTTTATTTATAGTGTACTGATGCATCTCTGGTCAAATGATTAGTCAAGTAAAGGAAAGAAGCGTAGAAGAGAGAACACAAAAAATCCCTCATCAGCATCTGTTAGTTCGAAAGGTTCATCCAAGGTATGTTTCTTTCTTATCAACGTTTAACTATGTTTTAGTACTGAAATACAAACTAAGAGATGATTTTGGCTTGCAACTGCTAACATGTATTCTCTGTGGCCTATATGAAATTTCATGGAGAAATTTGATTAACAATAAATTTATTAAATTTCATTTCAAAGCTCCTTGGTTGTACGTTTACCTGTTCTCAACTTGAATTTCCACATCCACATCCTAAGGTCTTAGAGGGTTAATAAAAGATCACCATATGAGTTAACAGCATAGAAGCTGACAAAATTGTTCGGAAAGTTTCTCTGCTGTTTGAGTTGGCTTTGTCTGGGAAGATATCATGTTCTAATCCTGATTTTGGAGAGAGTGAGGAACTTTTATCTTTGTGTGTAAAAGAAGTGGAGTACTCAATGAGCTAAATTATGCTGTCTGGATTGCTGCTAATGCTTTAACATTTGCTATGTTTATTACCGTAGGGCTTTTTAATTTGAGCTGTTTCTTGTTACATCCTTCCAAGTGGAAAAAGAAATAGATGGAAATCGAGAGAAAGGAAAGGGGAGAGTTTTGTG
Source organism: Nicotiana glauca (assembly GCA_026770625.1). Classification (NCBI taxonomy): domain Eukaryota; kingdom Viridiplantae; phylum Streptophyta; class Magnoliopsida; order Solanales; family Solanaceae; genus Nicotiana; species Nicotiana glauca. The sequence goes on along the minus strand of MU749644.1, from coordinate 123,902 downwards.
CATGCACGCCAGTATTTTCGTTGTGTTCTGTGACCTTTTCACAACATGTCTCTGGTTTATTTACAGAGCCAAAAGAAGACCGAAACGGCATCAGAAAAGGCTGAGAAGAAGAATAATGTAAAAGAGTCAGAAGATGAATCTGAGCAGGAAAAAGATGCCGATGAGGAGGAACCTGATGTTTCTGATAAATTGAGTCCAAGTGACGACGAACTATGTGCTGCAATTGGTGAAATTCTAAGAGAAGAGGACATCCCCACAGTGAGCATTGAACTCTAATTAGTTTGCTTGTTCCCATTTGTGACTCTGAATGTTGTAGTGCTTTCTCTGTTTCTTTTTATCTTCTGGGGATCTCATCATGCGATGTGTTCTTCTCTATAATCCTTTTTGCTACACTATTATGCCATTGCATATTCGAGTTTTCATATATCCAGAGTGGTAATTTACATTCCAAATTTTGCATTCCTGAATTTCTAACATGGTGTCTGTTTGTGTGCTTGCAGACCAACTTAACTGCCATTCTGGAGCGACTTTGTAAGTGTCCTGTATTTCTTCTATTCTCTTGGCTAATGTTTTGGCGGGTACAAAGAGAAAAAAGATGCTAGGTCTTATTGATTATCTTCTGGTAGTCAAGTTATAGATAAAAAAAACTTGATCTACATTCTCCACAAGGTTGTAGTAGCAAGATATTTTATATTCCAAAGGAGCACTCGCCTTGTTTCTAACCAGTGCAAGATGATTTTTGTCTTCTGCAGGCAAGTGGTTTGGAACAGATCTCACTCCCAGAAAATCGCAGATACACATTATGATCGGGTATCAGCTTATTCAGGTAGGTGCCGAGGATGATGATAATGTAGACTAAATAAGACTTTAGCCTCAGAAGGGGACTGTCATGTTCAGTGGGTAACTAGCAATCACAATGATGAAATCAGCCTCATGACATTGTAGACGCTCGTGATACGATTGTTTGATAATATCATTGTGATTTGCGAGTTTTTAACAGGTGTTTGTGTTTTCTATGTTCCCACTTTGCTTTTGCTCTTCCATTTGTAAATAGTGGATCTCTTCTTGTAACTTGGCATGTGCTGTTGCTAAATGGCGGTGCCCAAAATTAGCATGCACACGCCATTGTAATAGATGGTACCTCTTTAAACATTTGATGTAGGGGTTACACTTTTATTCACTGTGGATCTTTGTTTGCAAGAAATCACGAAGAAGTACCCACTAGCTAGGGATAAGGGCTTTTACACACTACCCTCTTCAGATCCCATTCTGTGGGTTTGGGGAGGGTAATATTTACGCCGTCCTTGCCCCTGCCTTGTGAAAGTAGAGAGATTGTTTCCGAAACACTCTCGGCTTGATACATGATTTCAATGTACATAATATATATATATATATATACACACACACACGTTTAATGTAACATAGTAAGAATTAGGAAGAGAACACATTTAAGTTCTGGCTGGAAATTTAGGAATAAGTCCAGTCAGATTATTGATCCAAGATAGAAAGCTGAGGCTGTTGACATCCGCAGGTTCAATGCTTGGTTTTGCCGGACTCTTCTTTTGTGGACAAATGGGAGTTTCATTAATGGCTAATATGATTTATTTTAACTATTTAAATGCATTGCAGATTGTACAGGTTCACTCTGAATTTCGGACCAACAATGTATCCCTAGTCCTATCCACATCCAAGATAACCACAGCCGTGAAACAACACTTCTACATTTATATGTAGAAAGCAACAAATGTGACAGATTGCTTATAATGATTTCCAGGACAAAATGTTCCAGAATTTCTCTCAAAAACAAGAGAAAGTACAGATGTTAAGACCCAGAAAATAAAACATTTTATTTGGACCACATACATCAAATATCAAAATGTTTTGTCCCGTTACATAAAGAGAAGGACTGAGAAGATTTAAACACAAGAATTCCTCAAAAGAACAGATCACCTAGATTACATTCTAGTACATTCAAAGAAAGCTGCAAATACTTTGACATCTCATACCATGTCGAGAAGATTTAAGCAAAAAACACAATTTTGAAACCAACAAATAAAAAATCTTTGATGCTTAATTGCATGTGTAAACTCCACTTGAATACCTGTGATCAACCTCATAAAAATCGGCCTTTCCCTCTATAGCTGGCTGCAGAGAAATGCCAGACAAAGATCTAGGCCCTTGGGATGAAAACTTTACATAACCAAAAAGCACTAGCTCTTCCCCACCATCATCATCATTAATATCTACTGGGAACCTCGCCCTCAGCTTACCAGGATGACCCTTGAGTGGGATCTCATCAACATGCCATTTCAGTTCTCTCTCAGACCGATTCAATACATCTTTGGGTGTAACTTTCAATAATGTGGGGTCTACTGGCAATTTCAGGACAAAGGTTACATTGGTTAATGGAACTCCCACTAAGACGCTTAACAAGTCGAATCCTCAAAGGCAATGGAGTTAAATGCGGCAGCAAACTGTACTTAATAATAGGTATAGGTTCATTTGAAGGTGCTGTCTTCACATGAAACAAACCATTTCCAAGGCTGCTCACATGAGAGTTTTGCATGACAAACCTCTTAACACCAGCGGTGCCTTCAACCTTGAAAGAAAACTCAGTTTCCTTATCATCAGAAGACTTCGGGGGCAGTGTTCTTAAGAAAACAATGTCCATCAACCCAACCCAGTGAGCAACGATACTCTGAACTCCGCACTGATCTCCTCGGTGATGAACATTTCTGGACCATTCATTTTCTTCACCAAAATATCCTCAAGTTTTTTCCCAGCACCACCATCAGTAGCAGCTCCAGCTGCAGCTTTAGGTGGTTCGCTAGTCTCCAGTAACTCAAGCCCACCAAGACCCTGATCTTTCTTCACCTTTTTCGTTCCCACATACTCTGAAGCATCTAATCCACCACCCCAAGCATCATTAATCCCTTCAAAATCCTGCTGCAGAGTTGAACCGTCATTACTAAACTCTATCCCACCATAATCCCCTTCAAACCCTTCCACACCAATATGGGTTGACTGGGTAGCTGCAGCAGGTGGCAAGGTAGTCACCTCAAGCCCTGCCAATGCTTTTGATACATCCGAACTGTCCTTATCCTTATCCTTCTTAAAATCACCTACCAAAGACTCCGGCTTATTAATCATATCACTTGCAGCAAATGGATCTTTCTCCGCCTCAATCTCCTCAATTTTCTCCTCCTCCTTTTCTCCACCCGTAATCGCCAACGACGCTGCCACCTCATCACCCGCCTCCAACGTCTCTTGAGGCAACTCAAACAAGACTTTTGAGAACGATTCCACTCCACCTTCTTGTTCCAACGCATGAGCCTCCACATTCACCCAACTATCAGCTCCCCTGATCTTATTCTCCGTATGAATAGCAGAATGCACCATCTTGGCTATACTCTCCCCGTGCATAGACGCCAACATAGCCGCCAGCCTAATATTACTAACCCCTCTTAACGCAATATCCAAAGCCATATATATCTCTGCGTACTTCTTAGCTAACTTCTCCGGAGTGACATCAACACCCCGGCATGCAGTAAGTACCACAGAAACAGCTTCATTCACAATACTAATACACTCAAACACATTATTAACAACCATTTCTTTGTCGTTATTATCATCAGCAGTGGTTATAGCAAGGACATAAATCGAGTTAACAAGCCTGGATTCGACACCAACAATAACTTGACCCGAAGAAGCAGCGAGCGGGTCATCACCAAGGGACATAGAAGGATCAGAAGAAGAGTCAGAGGGGGTGGGTAGTTGGGCTTGTTTGGAAAAGGCAAGGCGCGGGTTTGGCGAAAAGCGGAAAGGGCCATTAGGGCACGAGAAGGAGGGTACCATTCGGGTTTGGAGTAAGATGTCAGGGCCATTTGTGGGTTGAAGGGAAAGTGCCAAACAAAACATTTTGGGGGCTGATCTTTAAATCAGATCTTGATAAATTCTATAGAAAAAGTCTTACAACTGACAGTTCTGTATGTGTGTGTGTGTTTTCTGAAGAAAAATCTAAGATTCTAGATCATGTTTCAACCTGCAATTTGACAAAGAGTCACTTACTTGAGAAGTGCAGAGAATTTTAGTTGAGCTTTTCTCGTTGCAGAGATCGGAGAGAGGAAGATGAGATGCGAATGGAAAGAGGATGATCGGACCAATTGTTAAACGGGTCGGGCTTGTCGCTCAGCATGTTGGGGCAAGCTTCAGCTTATTTTGAATTGTTTTTTGTTTTTTCTAAAAGTACATTTTATAAACAAGTTATTTTGAAAAGTCCTTTTAACAAAAAATAATTTATGTTTGTCTAATTTCTCTATATATATATATATTAAAAACACTAAGCCCATCGAAATATCCTTGTCTTTTTTATTCTTTGTATATGCATGTATATGCATCTCACGTTGGATATAATTGTAATTATGATTTGGTTAGTGTAATTTGGTTCTTTATTAGTACCAATTAATTCATGTTACTTATCTTTGTTTTGGTTTAGCATTCACTTTACTTCTATATCTTGATAGCGCCAACATCCGGAGGTGAACTAACTTGAGATTTGAGGTAAACATTTTACATGTAATCTCGTCTTCGAGCTGTGTAATAATAAACATGCATTCTTGATAAAAAAAAATCAAATTGAAAGATTGTCAATTATGAATATTATATGACGTATGTCTCATATATGCATGCTTGATTAAGAATTGCAAATTGAAAGGTTAATGATTAGGGTTCCAATAGAACTTTTGGAAGGGAAGTTAGCTTATGCTTGTATTTCTTGTTATTTAACTAGGGTAATGTCTTGCTATTCATATAGAGCTGGTAAGTCTCTCAAATGATGTCTAAAAATCAATAAAGCATGTGCAACTCGGCATTTTTGTTGTTGTTGTGTTCATTTTTTGTACAATGAGTTCTTATATTACGTAAGTTTTTCGTTGTGGTTGATTTATTGGAGATTATTATTTTGCGTGTGCTTATATTTATAAGATTTTTATATTAAAAAAAAATATAAATTGTAAATAGAAGTTGGCGTTGACATATGTGGGTATGCAATGCTTATAATTTATCTACTCTTCATAAATCAATCTTTTAGTACAAATATTGTCACTCATGTTTGCCTACACACCTTCAAACGGTGTGAGATCTTCTTTGCGTGTTTATGTAAGTATTGTCATATATAGCTAATTATATTTATCATTATTTTTGTTTTTGTTTTTATTTTTATATGAATTTACTCTTGAAATTTTATTTAGTTCTTTAGTTAATTCTTTAGCTTTAAACTAATTATTGTAAAATCACCTTAGGCTCGACTTTCTTATCCAAGTTAGGTTTTCAATAAGTTAATCCAAGTTATTGAACCAATCAAGTTAATTTGCATAAGAATTAAGTGCTAAAGTAAAAGTGATTTGAAAGTTGAAATATTAGGTGTCAAGTATCTTTGGAGATGTGTAAAGTTGTAATTACTGTTTAAAAGTTATTTTTCTATTTAAGTTAGAAGTAACTGCTATGATGTTTCGCAGTAATTTTTCATCAATGTTCCAAACACACACATACCTACACAAACACGAAGATAACAAATACGCTCTTGGGCAATTTTTTCAAAGCTACTTTCTCTTTAGAATTCATCTCGATAATAAAATACTCAAGATTTCAGGTTATGTAGTGTAGTAGTTCTTGTTACTTTTTCTAACATCATATGATTTGTTGGTCATTTGGAGAATTTCTTTGGTGTACATTTTCTTCCTTTGTTAAAATGATCAAAATTTATAATTTTCGGGAGTTTAAACTTTTAAAAAAAATTATTTTTATTCTATAACTCATCCAATTTTAATAATACTAGTTTCTCGACACGTGCGTTGCACGTGTATGCCGAGTCATGTACTATATAATTTCGCAAAATTAATATTAATTTTTTTAAAATAAAGCTTTGAGTGAATGGTGCGACTTCACAACAAGCAATTAAAGAAAAGATCGAAGAGAATGAAATGCACGTAGTGGTCATTATTATCGTGGTTTCTTCTTTTCCTATAAAACGTCTGAAAGAACCTGCAATAAAACTACCAAGCAGGGATAAAATACGATAAGTGGATATATAATTTCAAATTGATCAGACAATAAAAAATTAGACAATGATAAAGCAGCATGTGATTAAGTGATATATTGATCGTCTGTAGAACAAAGAACGAAGCTTTACTATACACGAAAGAATAAAATACAAGGTTCTATGAATGACCAATATAAATATCACAATATGACTTGTTTGTCGAGGTCAAAGTGATTATCGTATGAACCTATAAAAACAAATAACTAAAAGTTTAATATGATATATGAAATTTTTTTCTTATTTTAATTTTAAAAAGCATATCTCGACTACGTCACGTTACACCTGGCGTATGATCCTTACAAATAACATATCACTCCATATCATTCGACTACTTAAAAATTAAACTTCTCTTGACTTCATGAATGAAACATATATGTATGATAACTAACTTGCATTTTGACAAAGAAGTAACAACAATAACCTTTAAACATATATTATTTCTGATCATAATAAACACGCATAATACGATAATTTGTAGATTATTGCTCTTGAGAAATGTCTACCATGTTATTTATAGTTGTGGGGTTCACAAAAGTTCATATAGGAATATACTAAATAAATAAATAATATATGTGAAATTAAAAAATAGAACTCGGTTTTATGATTTTCTTCTTGATTCAAGGCTTTGAGAGTTTATCTACCGTCCAAAGTTGTACTCACTTCTCCGACAAGGAACAAGAGTGTCAATCTCTCGTGGATTCCTTCAACAATATGATTTGGTTGAAGAGGGGTAATAAGGTAAATTAGCTTTTTAAACTTAAGGGTTCATGCTTTAAATATAATATAGATTTATGTAACTCTAAGGAATTATATTTTTTGACGTGTACCCTGAGACTAGTTATTATAAAAGCACGAATAATTCATGTTAAATGTTGAACGACTAAAATATCCCTTAAACATTGATCGACTTTTATAAGCTTAAAAATTTATACAATTAAAAGATATCATTGTAAATTATCTAAAGTTAGAATTCTTTTCCGATTTAAACTAGACCATAAGCCGATCTTACAACTGAAGTCTCTTCCAAGTAACCATCGCAATGGGATTGAAACCTTTTTTCAAACATTTAATTCCTTGTGGGATTCTACCACAAATTATCTTAGTAATTAGTATTTGAAAGACGCTGGAAGTCAATGATTTTATACAAAGGGCTCCATACGAAATTGATGCCATGTGATGATTGCTATATTAAGAAAGGAAATTTTACCTCCTATAGCAAAGCGTTACACCTTATTTATTTTAAATAAAAATCCGTTGAAAATATTATTTTTTATAGCTACTTTTTAGTTTTTATAGCAAAATATGTATTTATGGTCACTTCCTACCATTAAGCCATTAAATACGCCGTCTAATATTTCTCTCTCTCATTCTTTCAGTTTATTCTCTCCCAAAATTACCGCATAATATCTTATTTCTCTCTACACGATCTCTCTCTCACAATGCCATTGTCTTCCCCATTGTTGAACCACGATTCTCCTTTATATGCAGGTTCTCTCTCTAGATTTTTCTCAAACCTAGAGTAGATTTGCTATATTTCATCTTCTTCCATGTCAACTTTCAAAATCAATTCAGCTATGAACAGACCATGTCCGCTCCACTTTGGAAAAAGATACAACTCATATCAGAAACTTTGATGAATATATTGAAGAATGTGTTATCGGAAGGGATATAGCACCAAGAAAGTGCTATCAAAAGCATTCACATCCCTTTATATTCTTAAAAGGTATTCTATTGTATCTATCACGAACTCTGTAACTCCAGTAGCCGGTTGACAATTCCAACGTAAGAGTTGATTCGTTTGGGGGAACAAAGACTAGAAAGCTAAAGAGGTTCTAATTTCTGCGTAGCTGGAAAGTTTTTAGAGGAATTTTTAGAAATGACTATTATTCAGTGGTTTTCTCTTCTTGTATTTAAAAGTATTTATATGTATTCGATAAGGGATACACTGATTTTTATTTTGTACAGTGATTTTGATTGTTGTATTTGGATGTATTTATATGTATTTGAGTCTATACAACAACATTTTTAAATACATTATTAGTTCTAACTGTATTCATCTGTATTTTCAACCTAACTGTATCCATCTATATTTAAAAAAATAATACAATGAAATACAGTAAAATACTCTCAATACAAATAGAAATCAATGAATTCAACCAATGAAATATACTCAATAAAGCAGTAATACCATGTATTAGGAATAAATAAAATATGTGAATACAAAAATAAACTTGAATACATCGAATAATGTTTAGCGTCTGCTAAATATTCTCATTAATTGGGTTGATAATGTTGTGTGTTATAATTGATTTAGGTAATGTCACGACCCAAACTCAACCGTCGTGATGGCGCCTATCGTGGAACTAGGCCAGCCTCACTCAACAAACTCAACACAACAACAATAAGTTTGAAAGCATTAACGGAAGCATCTAACATAAAAGAAAATTGTTTGAAACATAAGAAAAATCCCAAAGTGATACAATCCAGCCCAAATCGAGGGTGTCATTGAGTACATGATCGTCTACTCGAAATACAAACCACTACAAGGTCTAAAGGAAAACAACTGAAAGTACATCAAATGATAAAAGAGGAGAGTCAAGGCCCGCAAATGCAGTGCTACCTTGATAGTCTCCAAACTCTGGAAATGCTCGATCAGAAACCGCCGCCATGAATAGAGTCGTCTGGATCTGCACACGAGGTGTAGAGGATAACGTGAGTACATTAACTCAGTAAGTAAAAAGTCCAAACTTTGGACTGAAAGGTAGTGACAAACTCAACCTCAACAGATATAACAAATTAAGGTGCAAAAATGTAGCCATGCTTTCAAGTAAAATAGACAGCTCAAAGCAATAAGGTAAATATAGATCTGATCATCGTAAAGTATATATCTCCGCTATCTCTACATGCCAATGCACACACTATATGTATGCACCATATGATCCCACTCTCAAGTGCTCAACCGCTCATTACTATATATGGCCATCCGACCCAGAGAAATCCATTCCGGAACACATACAACACTGACTGTAAGTCACCCAGTACCAAGGACAAAAGCTCAATCCAAACATGTGGAGAAATCCATTTCTAGGTATCAAGTACTTCGGACAAATCCATGTCCAGGGAATCCATCCCTCAATAATATCATCCGCACTCACTAGGGGTGTGGTACAAACTTCGGAGGGGATCCTTCAGCCCAAACGCTGTCATAATTATCAATATATTCGCTGCGGCGTGTAGCCCAATCCCATAACTGTCACTCATAAATAGGCTCTCGGTCTCACTCTGTCATCAACCTCTCCAGTCTCACCACGGGCTCACAGTGTCATGAAAACAACCCGGAGCAATGATATGATGAATCAATAAATAACTGAGATATGATATAAAAATGCAAGATCGTGACTGAGTATGGAATATTAAATAAAACTAGTGAGATGACAGCAAGAAACGACAGCTTAGGGTCCAACAATAACAATACAAAGCCTAAACATGACATCTAGCATGGTTTACAACTCAACTACTTTATCACACGAAGAAAAACATGGATATCAACAGAATAGAGTCACTAATCGGTGCCATGGAATCACCCAGGTCACAATTCTCACGGTGCATGCCCTCATTCCCATCACTTGGCATGTGTGTCACCTCAATACTAATCGCATAACACGTAGTTCGGGGTTTTGAACTCTCAGAGCCAAGTTTGGAAGCGTTACTTACCTCAAACCAAGCTAAAATCCTACTACGTGACGCCTTTGCATCTCAAATCGGCCTCCAAACGTCCCTAATCTAGCCACAAGCAACACAATACAATAAATATAGGCTAAAGGAATCAATTCCACAAGAAAAATGCCAAAATATAATCAAAATTCAAAATCGGCTCAAACCCGACCATGCTCATGAAATCTGACAAAAGTCACAAAACCCGAAAGTCCATTCACTCACGAGTCTAGACATACCAATTTTATCAAAATCCGACCTCATTTGGTCACTCAAATCCCCAACTTCCGGAAATCCAATCCGACCCCAATATCAAAATTCTCACTGTCGGCCAAAATTGCCAAAATTCTAACTTTCACCAATTCAAGCATAATTCTACCACGGACCTCTAAATCACATTCTGGACGCGCTCCTAAGTCCAAAATCACCTACCAAATCTAACGGAACCATCAAAATTCAAATCTGAGGTAGTTTACATATAAGTCAACTTCCGATCAACTTTTCCAACTTAAACTTCCAATTAAGAGACTATGTGTTTCAATTCTCTCTGGAAAACACTCCGGATCAGAACCAACTAACCCGGTGTATCATAATATAGCTGAAGAACACAAAAGAATCAGGAAATGGGGGAACGAGGCTATAACTCTCGAAAAGACCGGCTGGGTCGTTACACCCCCCCTTAAATATGTTCGTCCTCGAACGGGTCTAGAAACATATCTGGAGCCATAAACATGTGTGGATATCTGCTCCGTATCTCCCGCTCGATCTCCCAAGTAGCCTCCTCCACGGTTGACCTCTCCACTGCACTTTTATTGATGCTATATCTTTTGACGTCACCTTTTGAACCTGTCGCCCCAAAATAGCCACCGACTCCACATCATAAGTCAAATCACCATCCAACTGAACCGTGTTGAAATCCAGAACATGAGATGGATTGCGGATATACTTTCGAAGCATAGAAACATGAAATATTAGATACACACTTGATAAGCTAGGTGGCAAAAACAAGCTCATAGGCCACCTCCCCAGTCCTATGAATACCTCAAACGGCCCAATAAACCGAGGTCTCAAATTGCCCTTCTTTCTAAATCTCATGACACCCTTCATGGGTGAAATCTTCTGCAAGACCTTCTCTCCAACCATGTAAGACACATCACAGACCTTTCTGTCAGCATAAATCTTTTGTCTCGACTGCGCCGTGCGAAGCCGCTCCTGAATCAATTTCACCTTGTCCAATGCATCCTGAACCAAGTCTGTACCCAAACTCCTAGCCTCACCCGGATCAAACCAACCCAATGGAGATCTATATCGCATCCCATATAAAGCCTCATACAGAGCCATCTGAATACTCGATTGCTAACTGTTGTTGTAAGCAAACTCCACGAGTGGCAGAAACTGGTCCCATAAACCCCCAAAATCAATGACACAAGCGCATAGCATGTCCTCCAACATCTAAATAGTGCGCTCGGACTGTCCGTCTGTCTAAGGGTGAAATGTTGTGCTCAACTCAACCTGAGTGTCCAACTCTCGCTACATGGCCCTCCAAAACTGCATGCATTTGTCTGAAATGATGGAAACTAGCGCCCCATGAAGACGAAGAATCTCTCTAATGTAAATCTCAGCCAACCGCTCTGAATAGTAGGTAGTACTCACAAGAATGCAGTGCGCGGACTTGGTCAGCCTATCCACAATCACCCAAATAGCTCGAACTTCCTCGAAGTCCGTGGGAGCCCAATTATGAAATCCATGATGATCCTCTCCCACTTCCATTCTGGAATCTCTATCTTCTGAAGCAAGCCAACCGGTCTCTGATGCTTATATTTCACCCGCTGACAGTTGAGACACCGATCTACAAACCCAACTATATCTTTTTTCATCCTCTTCCACCAATAGTGTTGTCTCAAATCCTGATACATCTTTGCGGCACCCAGATGGATGGATGGAATATCGCGAGCTATGGGCCTCCTCAAAAATCAAATCACGTAGCCCATCCACATTGTGCATACATATCCGACCCTGCATCCTTAATACACTGTCATTACCAATAGTCACATCTCTGGCATCACCGTGCTAAACTCTGTCCTTGAGGACAAGCAAATGAGGATCATCATACTGGCGCTCTCTGATGTGATCGAATAAGGAAGAACGAGAAACCACACAAGCTAGGATCCGACCGGGCTCCGAAATATCCAGTCTTACAAACTAATTGGCCAAGGCCTGAACATAAACTGCAAGGGGTCTCTCACCAACATGAAGGAATGCAAGACTACCCATACTCACTACCTTTCTACTCAAGTCATTGACCACTACATTGGCCTTTCCCAGATGGTACAAAATGGTAATATCATAGTCCTTTAGCAGCTCCAACCATCTCCGCTGCCTCAAATTGAGATCCTTCTGCTTGAACAAATGCTGGAGGCTATGATGATCAGTAAACACCTTACAAGACACACCGTAGAGATAATGCCTCCAAATCTTCAACGCGTGAATAATGGCAGCTAACTCCAAATCATGAACAGGGTAGTTCTTCTCATTGGGCTTCAACTGACGCGAAACATAAGCAATCACTCTACCCTCTTGCATCAAAACATACCCAATGCCGATTAGAGAATAATCACAATATATGGTATAAGAACCATAAGTGATGGCAGAACTAACACTGGAGTTGTGGTCAAGGCAGTCTTGAGCTTTTGAAAGCTTGCATCACACTCATCCGACCACCTGAAAGGAGCACCCTTGTGGGTCGATTTGGTCAAGGGCGATGCAATAGACGAGAAACCCTGAACGAACTGACGGTATAACCAACCAAACCAAGAAAGCTCCAAATCTCTGTGGTTGAGGACGGTCTGGGAAAACTCTAAACCGCCTTTATCTTCTTCAAATCAACCTGAATACCTTCACTAGAACCATGTGCCCCAAAAACGCAATTGAACTGAGCCAAAACTTAAACTTGAGAACTTGGCATAAAGTTTCTCCTCCCTCAGTCGCTGTAATACAACCCTCAAATGCTCGGCGTGCTCCTCTTAGCTACGAGAGTACACTGGGATATCATCAATGAATACAATAACAAACGAGTCGAGATAAGGCTGAAACACATTATTCATCAAATGCATGAATGTTGCTGGGGCGTTGGTCAGCCCGCACGAAGATAAAGTGCAAAATTTAAAAAAAAAACTGGCTAGATTTTCCTCAATAATTCCATATTCGTACCAAACCACTGATCAGTTTTCCTCAAATTCACGTTTACACAATCAAGATAGAAATATGAGAGGGTGACCCTAGGTGGATGAATCTATATCCACATGCAGCATGACCAACGTGGTATTAGCCTAACGTGGTCACATGCTCAATATCGTAATCCGTCCGGTGTGATCGCAGTCATAACAACATAATCCATCCGGCGTGGTCATAGGTATAACAACACAATTTGTCCGGCGTGGTCACAGACATCCAGTCCAAATCCTATCACATATAAGCAAATATATAAGAGTACATGTATATGATGAATGAATATCAAATTTCATGCTCCTGGACTGGTTTAATGATATGCTAAAGTGTAAGCATGTTCAAAGTGTGCTATCATAGCTTATATCGGCAATTTCATCATAGAAATAGCAATTATCAAACATGGCTCAAATAGTTCACAACACAGTTACAAATATGAGAAACATCATATCTTAAAGCTTAACAGTCAACTCTAGTCATATCATAGCCTAAGCACTACCCCGAACATGGATAAATACCATGTGCTTGCACATAGACTCAAACCCCACACATATGCGCACCCATAACACGTAGCTATTACAAATAATTTAGGAAACTAGTGACTCAACCAAGTTTAGGTAATATACTTACCTCAAGAAAGTCAAGTCACTCCTCTAACAAGCCCTTCCCGTGCGTATCAATCTTCGGACGACTCAAATGTAGCCAAAATAACTTAATACCATCAATAATAGCCATAGGACACAATTCTAAATGATAAAGCTAAAGTCTTGAATCAAATATGCAAATTCAACCCCATGCTTTCAACCTAGAGCACGAAGAAATTCATAAATCCCGAACACCCACTCAATTACGAGTCGAACCATACTAATTTCATCCAATTCCATCAACAAATTGACCCTCTAATCAATAAATCTCACTCTCTCATACCATGGTCTAAAATTCCAAATTTACTTCAAATTCACATAAACTAGGTGTAATAATCAATGATTAATCAATATTTATCATCAAAAGTGATTAAACTTCTCTTACCTCTTCAATTATAGCAAAAAGTCTCCCAAAAATCGCCATTAGATGAGCTCTGCAATTCCAAAATGAGAAAAATGACCAAACACTCGCCTTTTATGTTCTGCCTAGCAATTTCGCACCTACGACTCACTTAACAACACTTGTGGTTCGGCTTCTGTACAAAAGTGGATGTATCTGTGGCTTCCTCCAAAACCCGGCCTTCCGCTTCTGCGGATAATGATCCGCACATGCGATAAAGCTTATGTGCAAATTCTTCCACATCTACGGACAACCTCCTCTAGCCTTATCTTCGCTCCTGCGAACCATAGGCCGCACATGTAGCTCGCATCTATGGCTCCTTATCCGCATCTGCGATCCTAACCTTTCCAAGCCTCCTTCGCTTATGCGATTCTTCAAACGCACCTACGGTACAATCTACCACAAATGGATTAACACCAGAAACCACAGAGCTTCAACATTAACACCAAGTCCAAAATGAATTCGAATTCAATCAGAATCACACCCGAGGCCATCGGGACCCCATTCAAACATACCAACAAGACCTAAACTACAATACAAACTTACTCAAAGCCTCAAATCACATCAAGCAACGTCAAAGCTATGAATCGCATCCCGATTCAAGCCTAATAAAACTAATAAAATTCTAACTTCTAAAACTAATGCTGAATCATATTAAGCCAATTTCGAATGAGCTCAAACACTAGTCCTAAATGACACAATGGGCCTATTCCAACTTTTGGAACCAAAATCAAAACCTGATATCAACAAAATTAACTCTCGGTCAAACCTCTAAACCTTCCAAACCATCAACTTTCCAACTTTTGCCAAAAAGCATCAATTCAACCTACAGACCTCCAAATAAATTTCCGGACATACTCTTAAGTCCTAAATCACCATGCGAAGCTATCAGAACCATCAAAACTCTATTTTGGAGTCGTATAAACAAAAACCAAACTCCGGTCAACTCTTCCAACTTAAACCTCCAACCTTGAGGCTAAGTGACCCAATTCACTCCAAAACCTTTCCAAAACCAATCCCAAACACCCTGGAATGTCACATAGCAACAAATGAACGTAGGGGAAGCAATAAATAGGGGTACGGGCTACAATACACAAAATGACCATCCGGGCCGTTACATTCTCCCACTCTTAAACCAATGTTCGTCCTCGAACGGGTCTAGAATTATACCTGGAGACTCAAGTAGGTGTTAATATTTTCTCCGCATATCCCGCTTGGTCTCCCAAGTAGATTCTTCGATTGGCTTACCTCTCCAATGGACTTTCAATGATGCTATATTTTTCGACCTCAACTTTCAAACTTGCTGGTCCAAAATGGCCACCAGCCTCACATCATAAGTCAAATCCCCATCCAGTTATACCGTGTTGAAATCCAAAATATTTGACGGATCACCATAATACTTCCGGAGCATAAAAACATGAAATGCTGGGTGAACACTTGATAGACTAGGTGGCAATGCAAGTCTGTAAGCCACCCTTCCCACTCTTTAAAGAACCTTAAAAAGACCAATATACCGATGGATCAAATTGACCTTCTTACCTAACCTCATGACACCCTTCATGGGGAAACTCTAAACAAAACCTTCTCACCCACCATAAATGCAACATCACGAACCTTCCTATCAACATAACTTTTCTGCCTGAACTGTGTTGTACGAAGCTGCTCTTGAATCACCTTCACCTTTTCTAAGGCATCACTGACTAAATCTGTGCCCAACAACCTAGACTCCCTAGGCTCAAACCAACCAACCGGAGAACAACATCTTCGCCTATATAAGGCCTCATAAGGAGCCATCTGGATACTCAGCTGGAAACTTGTTAATGGGACTCTAAAAATACGTGATCTATTTATATTCTAGTTGTTAGAGTAGGTGGTGACAGATATATAAAGTTAAAGGATGAAATACGAGCTAAAATGGAGTATAATCGAACCCGAGGGTTTAGCTATTCGGGCCTCGGATTGGCCGATGAGGAGTCTCGAGGTCGATGCTTAGGCTCTAGCTCGAGCTATTGGGAGTAACCGAGAAAGGGTTAACAGTTAAGATATAATTAATGAAGGCTCTTTATGGCCAATGATAAGCAATAAATGAAGAAACAAGTATGAACATAATAAATGAAAGCGGTAGTCTCGAGCGAATAAGTTAGAGAGAAAAGAGAGAGAGAGAGAGTTATTATTTTGTGTAGAATAGTTGGAACAATATGGTTTACAAAGTGCTAGGGATCCCCCTTATATAGGAGGGAAAAAATCCAAACATAGTACAATGGTGCATTAATTATAAAGAAAACGGGATGGGACATCTGACTAGCTCCAGGATATAGGCGTAGACTAGCCCTAAACTTTCCAGACAGACTCAGTCAGTCCTGACTACATTCCTTGAAGACTCCCCACGCCCGCTGGGGTTTCAGGCCAACGTTGCCCCCAAACCGGGTGTCCGTAGATCTCAGGGGAGGGTACTCAATCCGTGGTCTTTGAGCCTCTGAGGTGATCTTCCGTAATGCCTTGTTACCGAGAAATTGGCTCCCCGATTTCACCGTATACAAATAGTCCCCGCATTTCTTAGAGGAAAACGACAAGAAACAATTTTGACATCCCATTCTTTGGGCTTCCCGTAATGACGTTGTACTGATGATGCAGGCCTCCATGATCATCAAGACATCTCGTCATTTCGTCTTTCTAGAACCATTCAATGTGTTGCAGTTTCTCATTCTTCAAAGCCATAATGCCGCCGCTGATTCAGCTTCCATAAACGCATTAAATGCGCCTGTTGTTACATTTTTTGAGGGCAAAAATGGCAATGTCAGTTACTTTGCCCCCTCCCCTTCTTCTATAAATGGGGCCTTCTGGGATTAGTTTCTCATTCAAGTACGCTTCAATATCTATTCATCCCTCTTTTCTTGCTGTCTTTACTCTTTGTTGTTTACCATGCTTGAGGCTCATGGCCTCATGATTTTATGGCCATATCAGGCATGCTACGGCCTATTTCCCGGACCTTCTCTGATCAAGCGAGATTACGATGCCTTTACGTTATTGTTGTTGTTGTTGTTCTTGTTGCTTCCGTTGGCTAGGGGCGATGAAACAGAGGACCGATTTCTTCTAACTCGAAGAAATATTCGGATCATACACCGCTGCTCAAAAGGGGGCTCGGATTATACACTGATGCTCACCCTCCTTCCCTGGCTTGGCATATTACACCCTTTTTGGATTCTTTGGGGTGCGACAGCGTTATCTACTAATTGTTGCCTCCCATGTCAGGGCAACACTCTAAGAGTGGCTTCACAGTAGTAGTACTAGTGAAGCTCATGCTAGCCAGATTTTTCGCCCAACCACTTCTCAGCTCCTTCCGGCTTCTCCTTCGTCATTTTGCTATTCTCCATCGCTTTCAACTTCCACATCTTACCTTTTGTAGATGCCATTCTGGAGGGTCCAGATGAGGCTCCCGAGGGGATGACACTTTGGATGATATTATCTTTGAGGTCATGCACTCGGGGGAGATGATATCCGAAGACGCTGCCACCGAGGTGGACCTTCGAGCGTAGACTAGGATCTAGGTTTTCACTATGTGTATCCCTTTACTTCTTCGTTTCTATGTAGAGACCCTTTGTGGGCTTTTGCAATCATATGTAAGGAACCCTCGAGGGCCGTTGTAAACAGAAGTTTATGAATACAAAGATGTTTTCCTGACTTCTGCCTTTGATACTTGTCATATTCTTTTATATTTGTGAGTATTCTGAATGTATACCTCTACTGACAATTGTCAATATCTGACTCGGACACGAGTACTCTTTCCGGGCTTTGGTTGATAGGAACGGCTCCTCTCTGAGCCCACCGTTGTTCCTCGAACCAAGCCTGAATTGGTCTAACAGACTCAGGCTATCAAGGCCCTCAAGTCGCATAGAGATAGCACGTCGAGCTTTGAAATCTTTTGAGAGCGGTCTCTAAGTGGGGGTCAGCTTTAGGCACCTGGAGATTTACTTTTAACCTAGTGTAGATAACATTTTGAGACATCATAGATATGCCCCTAATGAGGGGTTGTCCATATTTAGGCGATGTCTTGAGCCCTTATAGACTGAGCTTGAAGTGCCTATTTTACTTCTTGATAGGAAAACTTCGAGATCGGGTACCACCTCGAACTCTATAATGGCGCTGAAGGCTTTCCGAAGCCTAACTTCTTTATGATGGAGGTCCTCAAGGTCGGGTACCACCTCGGTACTGGAGATGATGTTGTCGGTTCCTTGGAACCTAACTTTTTGTCGATGGGGGTCCTCAACATCGGGTACTACCTTGGGGCTGGAGATGGTGTTGTTGGCTTCTTGAAGCCTAACTTCTTGTCGATGGATCTTTGAATGTGTACTTGTACCCTTTTGCATTAGACCTCCTCAATAGGTTTATGCTTGATTTCTGTTCAAAGTATCGGGTTACTTTGGCACAGATACATCCGTCGTTTTGGCGAACAGTGCTGATGATGAGGTCTTTTGCGGAGAAGGCATGGCTTGAATTCACGCCTGATCACCTTGTCAGGATGTACCGGACTTTTCATCAATGAGGTCTGCTAACCTTGCGGTGCCATTCGTCCAAACCCTTGGTTGTTGATGATGAGGAAGATGGAGATCGAGGGTGGGTTAGTCAGTTCGTCCAGGTCCGGACGACTGACATTATCCCCTTGGAACTTATGCCATTCCCCGAGGAATAGAATTACACGCGTTAGTGGATTGTACCGTGCTTTCTTGATTTTTCTCATGGTGAAAGCTGGTTTTGTAATCGTGTTTCCTCCTTTTCTGCAGCAATTTCATGGGCACCGGGCAACGTTTCTGATCTGCATGATTGGGTCTGGAAGCTGGTGACGAATGCAGGTGGCGTGCCGCATCCCAGGGCAGATGGGAAGCAAAATATTATGGTATGTGTGTATGTTGCTTTTATCTTGTCACTTGTTCATTTGGAGAGACATTTCTCCATTTTCTTGTATCAATCCTGCTTTCGTAGGTATCGGAGACCCTTCAAAGGCGAGGCCGTGCTCCTCCGAGGGAGGGGTTGTCAGCTTTTGAGCTAAAGGACAAGAATAGTAAGTGGGGCCTGTACTTACAGGGCGATGGTGCTTGTGGCAAGGCGAAGCGGGGCTGGGCCTCTAAGACGGAAACATTGTCCGAGCCTACCGCACCTAAATTTTTGGGCTATGGAAGGATAGTTCCTCCGAGTGATCGTGCTTCAACTGGGGTTGATTCTTCTAGGGCTGAGAGGAATGGACCAACAGATGTGTGCTCGTCCTTCGAGGAGGTCCGTCAGCTTCCCTTTGCGGTGAGCTTCGCCATAGGCCTTCCGAATCTCGCATATTCCCTTTCTTACCGAATTTTTCATTTGCAGGATTTCGACATGCTTAGATCTGAGCTACCCTGTCATGGAGCTAGGCTCCAGAAAGATTTGGATAAGGGTAGATCCCTTAGGCTCTTTTGTGAGGGGAAGGAAGTTGAGTTGGCACTTTGGCGATATGAGGCGTACCGGAGCTCGAATTACGAGAGCTATGTGAGAGAGCATGTAACTTTTCATATCGGGTGGGTAGCATTTCGCTTCTTAACCTCTCAGGTTAACACTTCGCTTATCCCAGTTGAAGGAAAAGACGAAGGCCCTGGAACGCCTCAAGGGTGAAGCTAACCGAATCAGGAATGATTGCGTCGAGCTAAGAGCTCAGGCGAAGGTTCAAGCTTCAGAGAAGAAGGGTGCCTTGGCTAAAGTTCATGCGTGAACTTTTGTAGGTCAGGGCCGATATTGTTGATGCTCGGACCAGAGCTGTACTGAGCCGGACTAAGGCCGATCAAGAGATGATGATTGATTTTAAGGATGCTGCCGATGCCCAAGCTGAGTAAAAGAGGTCCCTTGATTGTGAAGAGAGGATCAAAGGATATGCTCGTTGTAGATCCCGAAGAAAGGTTCTTGAGGAGATAGGTGCCAGGGTTTTTTAACTACCGGGAGAGTTGGCGCGAGCGAGGGTGGACGAGCGTGTGCTCGTTCACTGTTGTCTGACGCCGATGGGAGTGAAGATGAGGCCGATAGGCCGTAGCCTTTAGGGACATGGCGTAGATTTTGCCATTTTGTATGTGATATCTTCAGAGCGTGTTTGTAGATGGAGAATGCACCTTTTCATGTATGTAAATAAAAGAAATCTTGTAGCTTTATTTCTAATGTACCTCTCTTTGCTTCGCTTTTGACCAGGCGAGTTGGTTTTAGAGTTGGTGAAAATCCTTAGACTCGTGATATGGCTCCGGGGCTCATTAGGTAGGTCCGGGGGCTTTTACGCGCTTGGTCGATGTGACCTTTAGTGCAAGCTGGCGTTAGAGATCTTATGCTTTTGCTTAACTATTTTGGGTTTAGTCTCCGAGTCGGGCTTCGACTCGAGCTCATTCGACCCTCAAGCTTTTATATTTGTGCGGGCTGGTGACAATGGCTCTTACGCCTTGCCCTTAGGCATATGTAGTTAACTATTTTGGGTCCGGCCTCCGAATCGGGTTACGACTCGAGCTCATTTTGACCCTCAAGCTTTCAAATTTTAAGTTAGCGACAGTGGCTCTTATGCTTTTGTATGTCTGTCCCTGAGGCTTGTTAGGCTGGCGATTGTGGAACTCACACTTTTTCCCTTAGGCATCTGTAGGTTTTGTTTTCCTCTCGTTAAGGACTTTTGTAATGATTTTGCCTGACCCGTCGTCAGTTCGCGAAGAACCTCAATTTCAAGTCGTTAGCGACAATATTCGAGCACCTCGTAAGGTTTAGCTCGTAGGCTGAGTAACTCGAAGCCTTGTGATTTGGAGCTGACATGGTCGAATCTCTTTTTGCCTGTCAAGAGTAGCCTGTTTAACTGGTTCTTTTCGAAGTAGATTCGAAGTAATGGCCTGGGATTTTGTAGCGACGGTCGGGCATCCCCGAGTCACGTTAATTCGGTTGGTACAGCCATATGACCGTAATCATTTGTGTTTGGCCGTAGCCGTTTTTGGTCCTGAGTGTAGTAGTTTAGGCATCTATATCGAGGGTATTCCCTTTCGGGTATCTTACAAATGCGACGTAGAGCCTAAACTCTAGGATCGAGTCTTGTGCTTGTAGTAAGGTCTTAAAAAAATTCATGCATGTTGAGGTCTTACAGTTCATTCATGTCGTTGAGGTCTTACATTTTTCATGCCGTTGAGGTCTTACAGATTTTTCATGTCGTTGAGGTCTTACAGGTTTTTCATGCCGTTGAGGTCTTAAAGGTTTTTCATGCCGTTGAGGTCTTACAGATTTTTCATGCCGTTGAGGTCTTACAGGTTTTTCATGTCATTGAGGTCTTACAGGTTTTTCATGTCGTATTTGATCCCGAGCGTAGTAGTCTAGGCATCTACATCGACGGTATGCCCTTTCGGGTGTCTTACAAATGCGACATAGTGCCTAAACTTCGGGATCGAGTCTTATGCCTGTAGTAAGGTCTTACAAAAAATTTCATGCCTGTTGAGGTCTTACGGATTTAGTTGCTGCTTTATGTAGGTCTTACGAGACCGAGGCTGCCCACTTGGGGTCTCATGGCCTCATGTCTTGATGAGTTGATGGAGGCGGTGTTTTGACGGTAGTCCCCGAGTCGTTTAGAGTTTCTTAACTCGGGAGCCATTTTAAGCGAGCTTTGAATTGCCTCGTCGAACGCTTATAGTTTTGGAGATCCCGACCTTGAGGCCTTGCATTTTTCTTTTGAGATTTTGACGCAAGTCCCCGAGTACTCGAGATGCTTTTGGCGTTGGAGATATTTAGCAATTTCAACGTTGCTTTGTCTGGGGTTTGTGATTTCGGCATCCCGACCTGGAGGTCGTTTAAGTGTTGAATTGTTGACGTCAGCCCCCGGGTGCTCGGAACGTTTTCGACTGAGGATTGGTTTTTTACGGCGGTGCCGAGCCTATTTTGGAGCACGAGATGTCTTGAAAAAAGATATTCTTCGATTATTTAGTACATGTGTACATGTATTTTTCCGTCGGGGCCCGGCTATATGGACACGGTTCGTTCGACCGTTTGGCCCGGTATATTACTTTCCTACAGGGACCCCGTTTGACATTTCTTGGTTTTTCCGAGCGGATGGCTTCCGGGGGGATGTCCCCCATCGTTCAAGGCTGATCGTGGAAGGATCTTTGAGCATTTGTTGAGTTTTCCTTGGGTAGCACGCAAATGTTTCCTCGTTAAAATCCTCACCGGTAAAAACCTTTTTTCAGGACAAAAACTCGCCCGAAGGAAAAGAGTGCAACGGATGCTTTAAAATCTCAAGGTCTTCGAGCGGGGTTAGTGTTCTTGACCACTTTGATCGGGCGCCTGTATAAGGGTTAGCCTGAAATACGAAACAAAAAGGGAGATGGACGTACCTTAATGTGAGACGCGCTGGCGATATTCTGAGGATCAATATGTTTTAAACACTCGAGATGAGGACGCGATACAGTCCTTTATTTCGTTTAATAGGGCTTGATCGAGACGGCGACTTGATTACCTTTTGGATCTTTTGCAGGCAGGGGTGCGACTGTCGGTGCCATATCGTGCACCACGAACATTTCTATTGCCGCATGTTGTTCCCCGTAGATGGTTTTGAACCCGTCCTTTGTCGGGAATTTCATCATTTGATGAAGAGTGGATGGTACCGTTCTCAGACAGTGTATCCACGGTTGTCCGAATAAGGTATTATATCTCATGTCTCCTTCGATGACATGGAATTTGATGTTTTGGGTCGTGTCGGCCATGGTGACCGGGAGGACAATTTCTTATTTCATCGTTTCACTTGCTATGTTGAATCTGTTGAGGACTCGAGTGGAGGGAAAAATTTGGTCGAGTAGTCCGAGCTGCTCTATCACCCTCGACCTGATAATGTTAGCCGAGCTACCTGGATCCACGAGTACACATTTTATTTGAAAAGAATTTACAAGGAAAAAAACTACGAGTGCGTCATTATGAGGTTGAGACAAGGTCTCAGTGTCCTCTTCACTGAATGTGAGGGCGTCCTCGGGAATATATCCCTAGGTCCGCTTTTCCCTGGTGATGGATATTTTCGTCCTTCTCATTATGGGATCCTACGTGGTATCGACGCCTCCCATGATCATGTGGATGACATATTGTGGCTCGTTTTCCTTGTTCGTCTTGGTCGTCTCTCTTTCTCGGAATTGATTTTTGGCTCGATCGCTAAGGAATTCCCAGAGATGCCCTTTGTTAAATAGTCGGGCTACCTCTTCCCGTAGTCGGTGGCAATCCTCAGTTCTGTGGCCATGCGTGTTGTGAAACTCGCAGATCAAGTTGTGATTTCTTTTCGAAAGGTCTGATTGTATGGGCCTGGTCCACTTGGTGTCTCTGGTTTTACTGATGGCGAACATGATGTCGGATACATCGACGTTGAAGTTATATTCTGCTAAGTAAGGTGCCCCTGTCGCCCCGTATTTCTGTCGAATCCGGCTCTGTTGATGAGTCCCTATGGGTTCTATCCTTGATTTGCCGATCGATCGTTGCGAGGCGGGTTGCGTCTCGGTGCATTCCTTCGATCTACGGGATACAGCTGATACCTCTCTTTGTTCAGTTTCGACTCCTTCGCCAGGATCCTATTTGGATATACTGATGAAGGGGCTCCCAGCTGGTCATCCTCGACCATGATCTTTGATTGATACCGGTTGTGGACGTCCGACTAGGTTACAATGGGATACTCGATCAGATTCTTTTTTAGCTGCCTTGAGGCCACTTAGCTTCGTCCATTCAAGCCATGAGTGAAGGCTTGTACTATCCAGTCATCGAAGACCGGGGGTAGTTCCATTCATTCCATTTGGAAGTGAGATACGACTTATCGCAGTATTTCATTCTCCCTTTGCTTGATCTTGAATACGCCGGACTTCCTTGTTGCCACTTTGATAGCACCGACGTGTGCCTTTATAAAGGAGTCTGCTAGCATGGCAAATGATTCTATGTAGTTGGGAGCTAAGTTGTGACGCTACATCATGGCCCACTTCGAGAGTGTTTTTACGAACTTCTTCAGTAAGACGAATTCGATTTCATCGTCCTTTATGTCGTTGCCGTTCACTGCGCACGTATAGGGAGTGACGTGTTCATAGGGATCTGAGGTCCCGTTGTATTTTGGGAGTTCTGACATTCTGAACTTTTTTGGGATGGGTTTTGGGCGGCTTCCGCTGGGAATGGCCGTTGCACGAACTTTTTCAAATCTACACTTTTTAGGACCAGGGGCGCGCCCGAGATTTTTTCAACCATGAAGTTGTAGGTTTCAAACTTTTAGTCGTTGGCTGCTATCATTATCTCGCCTGACTTGATCCTTTTGGTGAGATCCTCGAGCATTTTTGGGATGGAAGGATTGGCTACTGACCCGTTATTACTCAATCTCTCCGGTACCTGTTCGGTCGGAGGAGTAGCTCCTGGTCCTACTGTGCTAAGAGTCTTCGGGTAGCTTTGCAGTTGAGAGATAGCCAATTGTTGTGCCTGCAACATTTCAAAAATAACATGAAGACTAACTTCATGTTCTTCCCAAGCTGGAGTTTTTTGGGCTTCCTGTTGGTCGTTGTATATTCCTGCTGGTGCGTGAGGTTTTATCGACCTGCTACGCATCCGGCGAATCTGCATCCGCTAGAATCGGTCCTGGTGCATTATCGGGGTTTTGTGGTGGCGCGCCAACAACTGGAACGGCCACCCCATTTTCCCATGGTTTTCGAGGTTGTTGTTCTCAACTCTGTTCACTGAACCAGACATTTCGACCAGAAATTGAAGATCTTGGACAAGAAAAAGTGTGAAAGATAACTTGTGTTGTGTAATGAAACCAGCAAGAAAATTATCACTATTATTTTTAGCCCCATGGTGGGCACCAAACTGTTTACCGTGAAAATGGTAATGACAATTAAATTTGTTAATGGGACTCTAAAAATACGTGATCTATTTTTATGCTAGTTGTTAGAGCAGTTGATGCTAGATATATGAAGTTAAAGGATGAAATATGAGCTAAAACGGAGCTATAATCAAACCTGAGGGCTTAGCTATTCAGGCCTCGAATTGGCCGATGATGGGTCTCGAGGTCGATGCTTGGGCTCGAGCTCGAGCTATTGGGAGTAACCGCGAAAGGGTTAACAGTTAGGATATAATTAATGAAGGCTCTTTATGGCTAATGATAATCAACAAATGAAGAAACAAGTATGAACGTAATAAATGAAAGAGGTAGTCCCGAGCGAATAAGTTAGAGAGGGGAGAGAGAGAGAGAGAGAGAGAGAGAGAGAGAGAGAGAGAGAGAGAGTTATTATTTCGTGTAGAATAGTTGGAACAACATGGTTTACAATGTGCTAGGGATCCCCCTTATATAGGAGGGGGACAATCCAAACATAGTACAAGGGCGCATTAATTATAAAGAAAACGGGATGGGACATCTGACTAGCTCCATGATATAGGCGTAGACCAGCCCTAAACTAGCCGGACAGACTTGGTCGGTCTCGGCTGCATTCCTTGAAGACTCCCCATGCCCGTTGGGGTTTCGAGCCAATGTTGCCCCCAAACAGGGTGTCGGTAGATCTCGGGGGAGGATACTCGGTCCGTGGTCTTCAAGCCTCCAAGGTGATCTTCGGTAATGCCTTGTTACCGAGAAATTGGCTCCCTGATTTCATCGTATACAAAACTATTATTGTAGGATAACTCTGCGAGTGGTAGAAATTAGTCCCATGCACCTCCAAAAATCAATAACACAGGCACGTAACATGTCCTCAAAGATCTAAATGGTGCGCTCGGATTATCTCTACGTCTGAGGATGGAATTTTGTTCTCAACTCAACCTGTGTGCCCAACTCTCACTACATCGCTCTCCAAAACTACAATGTGAACTGAGTGCCTCGATCTGAGATAATAGACATGAGCACACCATGAAGGAAAACAATCTCATAAATGTAAATATGATCCAACTGCTCTTAAGAATAGGTAGTCATTATTGAAATAAAGTGTACAAACTTAGTCAACCGGTCCACTATAACCCAAACTACATCGTATTTCTTCAAGGTACGTGGTAAGCCTACCACAAAATCCATAGTGATGTGCTCCCACTTCTACTCCGGTATCTCCAACCTCTGAATTAACCCTCCTAACTTCTATACTCATACTTCACTTGTTGATAATTCAAACACCGAGAGACATAAGCAATAATATCCTTCTTCATTCTCCGCCACTAGTACTGTTGTTTCAAGTCATATTTTATCTTCGTGACACATGGGTAAATGGAATAACGCAAGCTGTGAGCCTTCTCAAGAATCAAATCTCTTAACCCATCAACATTTGGAACATAAATATGACCTTGAAGCCACATAACACCATCATCACCAACCACAAACTCCTTAGCACCACCCCGCTGCACCATATCCTTCAACACTAACAAGTGAGGATCATCAAACTAGCGAGCCTTGATATGCTCTAACAACAATGATTGTGCCACAACGCAAGCAAGAACATGATTGGGCTATAAAATATCTAATCTCACAAATTAATTGGCCAGGGCCTATACATTCATGGCTAGTGGCCTCTCTGAAGTCGGTAAATATACTAAACTGACCATACTCTCAGCTTTACTACTCAAAACAGTGGCCACCATATTGGCCTTCTACGGATGATATAATATGGTGACATCACAGCCTTTAAACAACTCTAACTATCTCCGTTGCCACAAATTATGGTCCTTCTACTTGAACAGATATTGGAGACTACAATGGTCAGTATAGACCTCACATGGAATGCTGTATAGATAATGCCTCAAAATATTCAATGCATGAACAATGGTTGCCAACTCTAGATCATGCACATGGTAATTCTTCTCATGAACCTTCAACTGTCGAGACGCTTATGCAATCACCCTATATTCTGCATCAACATTGTTGTTGGCCCAAGTGAACGTTTATTTTGAAGATTAACAAAGGAAGCTCGGGCATGAACCAGGTCCATCCCTTGTGTGCATAGACATGGGCAGATACGAGCATGTGGGATACACGTGAAGGAGATAATCTTAACTTGGTATAATTGATATTTCCTGATCGAAAAGATTGCATAATTGATAAGGGGAAGGTCTCATTAATCAAAGAGAACACTATCCAAGATGAGGAATTAGAAGAGATCAACTAGAACTCTTCCACCAAGGAAGAGTAGCATTAGAACTCTAGTTATTTTCTACTCTACTAACTCTATAAATTGCAGGATGTTCTCACTTTCCCGGCGATGCACAAAAGCAGAAGTTAAACGTGAATTGAGAGCAAAATAGCAACGCATTTTGCAAGCAGTTCGTGTGTGATTGAAGTGTGCAAACCTGAAGCTACGTGAACCAGGTAGAAGAACTAGTTCCAAGGGTTTGTCTTTTATTCTAGTTCAATTGTATTATGTGTTTTCATATTGTCCCTTTCAGTTTTATCTAGAGGCAATTTTAATAGGTACTTTGAGTATTCAAGTTAGAGTTAACTTGAAGTTGTTGCAACAGTTAAAGGATGTTTGCCACAATGGGATTAGAGTTAATCCTAGGTTTACAAAAATGTTTTGTAAATATAGTTTTTGGCTCAGTTATTTAGTGGAGAGTTTGGAAAAATCCTATTGGAAAGTAGGTCGTGGGTTTTTCACCTTTTGAGCCAGGTGTTTTCCACGTAAAATACTTATGTTCTTTACTTTCCGCATTTACTATTTTAGCAATAGTAAGTTAAGGAATACTTAGAAGAACCATGTCCTTCCATAATCAGTTTAAGCAAAAAATTATACACCACTCAAATTACCCCCTCCCTCTTGTGTGGTATTGAAGTTAAAACATCAATTGGTATCAGAACAGGTTATCCTTGAAGAGGCTAACACCTTAGGAACATATCAAGATGAGTGCACCACCTAGAAACTGGGAAGGGCAACCCACTGCTAGTCCACCACTCTTTAATGGTACTAAAAACATTATGAGAGATCACATCATCGGAGAAGACTACAAGCTATGAGACATTGTCAGTGATGGTCCCTTGGCTACTATGAAGAAAAATGTTGAAAGAGTAGATGTGCCAAAAACAAGAGCTGATTGCATTGTTGAGGACTTAAGGAAATGGGAGAAGAATGCTAAGGCCGAAAAATGGCTTGTGTGTGGACATGGTCCGTACGAGTACAACAGAATTCAAAGATGTACCACGGCTAAGGAAATTTGGGACACTTTGCAAGTGGCTCATGAAGGAACACCTCAAGTGAAGAGGTCCAGAGGAACACTACTGTATTCTCAATATGAGAATTTCACCATGAAGGAAGGGGAAACCATCCAGGAGATATATACAAGGTTCACCATACTAACAAATGAACTTAAGTCTCTTGGAAGGATTATTCCTGAAGAAGACAGAGTTGAGAAGATTTTGACAAGGGTTCTGCCTGTCACTTGGGAGAGAAAAATCACTACCATTCAGGAATCAAAGAATTCCACTCTTAAGTTGGATGAGCTAATAGGAAATCTCACTGCTTTTGAACTTAGAAGGCAATCCATGAAGATAGATGTACCCAAGAAGGAAATGGCATGGCACTCAGAATCACTGAAGATTCTAAACTAGTAGATGATGAAATGGAAATGATCACAAAGGACTTCAAGAAGTACCTAATGCAAGGAAAGGGTCCTTCAAGAAGTGGAAGCTACAACAAATTAAGGGTTCCTGAAAAGAAAACCAATGAGGGGTGCTACGAGGTGGGAAAACTGATCACCATATCAAAAACTGTCCTCAATGGGAAATTGAATGGAAGAAGGAAATAGCTGAATGAAGAAACGGGAAGAAGGAACAAGTTCAACCCAAGAAGAATAAATGATCAACAAAGGCTATAGTTGCTGCTTGGGGAGAAAGCTCAGATGAAAGCTCAGATGATGAAGATGGAGATGAACAAGCACTTATGGCCATTGGAGAATCTGATGAGGAATCTGAGGTAAGTATAGTTCATCTCAAAGACAAGATTAAATTTTGTCCAAAGAAAGGCTATCTGAGTTACTTCTAGATTTCATTAATGAATATGAGGATCTAAACAATGAAAAGGAACAATTGTCTAAGGAGTGTGTGATTTTGAAATCTAAGTGCAAAAACCTGGAACTTAGGGCTAGTGAAAGTGAAAGTAAAAATGCAGTAATAAAGAACCAGGTTCATGACCTTGACACTACTGTCCTAGATCTTAGATCTGAAAATCTAAAATTGAAATTAGGAACAGGTAAAAAGAAAGTTCACACACAACTCACTTTAGAAGAAAATGTAGGATAAATGAAAGATGAGTTGTACAAAAGAGATGAGCAGATAAGAGTCCTAAAAGAGGATCTAAGCAAGGTCAAGCACGAGCTAGACACAACCTATAAATGGAATAGGTCCTCCAGTGCACTTTCATGGCTACATGAATACCATAGTAACAACAAGAGAGGACTTGGCTACGGGACCCCTACACCTAAGTAGGATCCCAAAAACAAGTACCTCACACTTCCTAAGAACAAAATTTGCACACACTGTGATAAAATTGGTCACTATAAAAGTGAATGCACTGTAAAATAAATGGCTAGTCAAAAGAATAAGAAATTTGTTCAAGGAAAAAATAGGCTACCAAGTTGGGCTAAAAAGAATCTTATTCACCATTTTGCCTATAGAAAGGAACCCAAAATTTGGGTTCCTAAGACTAACCCATGATTTTCTTTTTGCGGGTCCAAGTGAAGGGGAGTAGCCAAATATGGTACATGGATAGTGGTTGCTCAAAGCATATGATAGGAAGCAAGAACTAGTTCCTTTCACTTGAGGATCTCAAAATAGGTAATGTCTCCTTTGGAATCGGGGAAAAAGGTGTGATCATTGGGGTTAGAAAGGTAGGTAAGACTGATTCTCACTATATTGAGAATATCTACTTTATAGATGGCCTAAAATACAGTCTAATCAGTGTATCACAATTGTGTGATAGAGGTAACTTGGTAGCATTCACCTCAACCAACTGTTTTGTGATAAATCTTACTACTGACAAGATTGTTTTGCAGGGAAAAAGAGTGAACAATATATATATTGTAGATCTATCCACACTTTAAGAAAATGAACTCATTTGGTTAAGTGTGTTGGACAATGATCCCCTTATTTGGCACAAGAGACTTGGACATGCAAGTCTAGGTCAACTCAACAAATTAGTCTCCAAGGACCTGGTGATAGGGTTTCCTAGCATCAAGTTCAAGTAAGACAATGTTTGTGAGGCTTGTGCAAGGGGGAAGCAGGTAAGATCCTCTTTTAAATGCAAGAAAGTGGTAAGCACCACCAGGACGATGGAACTGGTCCATATGGATCTCTATGGTCCAATGAGAACATTAAGCAGGGGTGGTAAAAGATATGTGATGGTGCTTGTCGATGATTTCTCTAGGTTTACTTGGACATTATTTTTAACATCTAAAGATGAAGCATTTGACATGTTTACTTTCTTTGTTAGAAAAACTCAGAAACAACTAGGTAATCAACTTGCATCAATTAGGTTTGATCATGACACTGAATTTGAAAATGTTAAGACATAGATCATAATTTTTCTACTCCTAAGACTCTACAACAAAATGTAGTAGTTGATAGAAAGAATATGACACTTGAATATATGGCTAGGACTGTTCTTTTTTCTAGTAAACTACCCCATAACTTCTGGGCAGAAGCTGTAAATACTGCATGCTACATCATAAATAGGTGCATGACTAGACCTCTTGTAGAGAAGACTCCATATGAGTTACTTAAAGAGAGAAATCCAAATATATCTCATCTTAGGGCATTTGGATGCAAGTGCTTTGTGCACAACAATGGTAAAAACTCCCTAGGTAAGTTTGATCCCAAAAGTGACGAGGGAGTATTCTTCACATAGGAAAGCTTATAAGGTATATAACAAAATAACTATGTGTGTAGAAGAAAGTGTTCATGTGATTTTTGATGAAACTAACATTTTTTCTGAGAGGTAGGAACATCATGATGAAGCAATTGGGCTGGTAAGAAATTCAAATGAAACCACAGCCCAGACTGAAGTTGCTCTAAAGGAAGGAACAAGTGATGGAACAAGTTCTTCTACCCAGGGAACATGACAAGGGGAATAGAACAAAGAGAAAATGACTCTCAAAACTCAAGGGAACCTGTCCATGAACCTATTACACAGCAACAATGCATTGAAGAAACATCAATGGGAAACCAGTTGGTTGTGAAATCTTACAAGTATCAAAGTTCTCATACCATTAAGAATATACTCACTAACCCAACCTCTGGAATCAAAACCAGGTCTTTATTGAAGAATCTTTGTGTTTTTGATGCTTTATTATCTCTTATTAAACCTAAAAATGTTGTTGAGGCTTTGCAAGATGGAGACTGGGTAAATGCAATGCAAGATGAACTCAACCAATTTGAAAGGAGTCAAGTTTGGCATCTGGTACCAAGACCCAAAGAGCGATCAATAATTTGCACAAAATGGGTCTTCAGAAACAAACTTGATGAAGATGGAACAATTACAAGGAACAAGGCAAGATTGGTGGTTCAAGGATATATCCAAGAGGAGGGCGTAGACTATGATGAAACCTTTGCTCCAGTTGCAAGGCTGGAAGAAATAAGACTCCTCATAGTCGTTGCTGCTTAAATGAAAATCACCCTTCACCAGATGGATGTCAAGAGTGCCTTTCTCAATGGATATCTAAACGAAGAAGTGTTTGTCAAGCAACCTCCGGGGTTTGAAATCAAGGAGCGTCCTGATCATGTGTAAAAACTTGACAAGGCACTCTATGGGCTTAAGCAAGCTCCTAGATCATGGTATGAAAAATTATCAAAATTCCTGCTTGAAGATGGCTACAAGAGAGGTAAAATCGATAACACTTTATTCTTGAAGGAAAAGGGTAAAAACCTCTTAGTAGCGCAAATATACATTGATGATATAATCTTTGGAGAAACTACTGATAAGCTAAGTAAAGAATTTGCTAAACTAATGGGGAATGAGTTTGAAATGAGTATGATGTGTGAGCTTAATTTCTTTTTAGGCTTAAAAATTAAATAAAACTCAAATGGAACTATGATCCATCAGCAGAATTATGTGAAAGAGTTTCTTAAAAGGTTTAAAATGGAAGAAATAAAAGAACTCGATACTCCTATAGCAACAACCACAAAATTGTATATAGATGAACCTGGTTCATCTGTTGATCAGAAGTTGTATAGGGGAATGATTAGTTCTTTTCCATATCTCACTGCTATCAGACCTGACATTATTTTCAGTGTAGGTCTTTGTGCTCGATTTCAGGCAAATCCAAAGGAGTATCACTTGACTGTTGTCAAGAGAATCTTGAGATACTTAAAAGTCACCATTGACCTTTATCTTTGGTATTTAAAAGGTAGTAATTTTAACTTAGTGGGATATGTTGACGCTGATTATGCAGGTTTTCTTGTGGATGAGAAGAGCACCTCAGGTATGACACACTTTCTTGGTTCATGTCTTGTGTCTTGGGCTACCAAAACTCAAAATTCAATGGCCTTCTCTACTGCTGAAGCTGAGTATGTTGCTGCTGCTTCATGTTGTGCTCAATTGCTGTGGATCAAACAACAACTAATGGATTTTGGAATTGATGTTTATTGTATTCCTATATTTTATGATAACAATATTGCTGTTAGTATAACAAAGAACTCGGATCATCATATGAGAACTAAGCACATAGATGTTAGACACCATTTTTTGAGGAATAATTATGAGAAGGGTTTGATCACTGTAGAGATTTGTGCTACTGACAAACAAATAACTAACATCTTCATAAAAGCCTTCAGTACAAATCACTTTGAGACGAACATGTTGGAATTATATATGATTAAGATCACCTAAAAGAACCACTTCAAAGATAAATGGAAAAAAATGGATAGAAAATTTGTAAATTGTGTATATAATTAGATTAAATCTTTGCTCAGTGTAACGATCCGGCCGGTCGTTTCATGAGTTATAGCCTTATTTCCCCCATTCCTGCTTCCTTATGTGTTCCTCAGTTGTATTTCTTTGTATCGTGTTAGTTGGTTCGGGTTCAGGGTGGTTTTGTAGTGAATTGAGACACCTAGTCTCTTTTGAGAAAGCATAAGTTGGAAAGTCAATCGGATAGTGACTTATGTGTAAACAATCTCGTAAGTGATTTCTGATGATTCGATTAACTCCGTTAGATGATTTTAGATTTGGGAGCACATTCGGAATGTAATTTGGAGGTCTGTAGTAGAATTAGACTTGGATTGGCGAAATTAGGAATATGACGATTCTCGATCGACAATGGAAATTTTGATATCACGGTATGAATGGAATTTCGGAAATTGGAGTAGGTCCTTAGTGTCATTTGTGATGTGTGTGCAAAATTTCAGGTCATTTGGATGAGATTTGATAGGTTTCGGCATCGTTTGCGGAATTTGAAAGTTTAGAAGTTCTTAGGCTTGAATCCGAGGGTGATTCGGTGTTTCGATGTTGTTTTGGGGTGTTCTGAAGGCTCGACTAAGTTTGGATCTTGTTATATGACTTGTTGGAATGTTTGGTAGAGGTCCCGATGGCCTCAGGTTATTTTCGGATGGTTGACGGATCAATGATGGGATTTGAGGAAATGTTGAAGATTTCCTTCAGTTGTCATAACAGCACCTGGGGAGTGGGGACCGCAGGTGTGACGACCCGGCCGGCCGTCTTAAGAATAAACGCACCGATCCCCTATTAAATGCTTTCCCCAAGTTGATTTCTGCTATTTTAATTTGCCGGGATGTTCGATTTTAAGTTTCGGAGAGTTTTGGGGCACTTAGTCCCTAAATGAGAGCTTAAGTGTTGGAAAGTTGATCGTAGTCAAAACAGTGTGAAGACGGCCTCGAAATGGAAATCTGATGGTTCCGCTAGCTCTGTTAGGTGGTTTTGGGTTGAGAGGCGTGGTCGGATTGTGTTTTGGAGATCCGTAGCTAATTTAGGCTTGAAATGCCGAAAGTTGAATTTATGAAGTTTCCGGTTCGTTAGTGAGATTTTGATCCGAGGGTTGGAATAGAATTCCAAGAGTTACAATAGTTCCGTTGTGTTATTTGGGATGTGTGTGCAAAATTTCAGGTTATTCAAACGTGGTTTGGTTGGGTTTTTGATTAAAAGCAGAATTCGGAGGATTTTAGAAACTTAGGCTTGAATCCGATGTGTTTTGGTTATTTTGATGTTGTTTGGAGTGTTTTAAAGATTGGTATAAGTTTGAATAAGGTATTAGGTGATGTTTGTGCTTTTGGTTGAGGTCCCGGGGGCCTCGGGGTGATTTCAGATGGTTAACGGGGAGTTGAGGAAATGTAGCAGCTGCTGTATTTTTTTTGCTTCTGGTATTTTCGCATCTGCGGTTCAGGTTCCGCAGATGCGGCGCCGTAGAAGCGGCTAAAGAGTCATAGAAGCGGATTTTTGGTTTTCCCTTCAGGTTCCGCAGATGCGGAAGGAATACCGCAGAAGCATTGGTACATCTACGAAAGGGCAATCGCAGACGCGGTTTCTGGTCATTTAAAGGAAAGTCGTAGATGCGACGTAGTTCCGCAGAAGCGGAACCGCATCTGCCGCAAATGCGGAATTAGCTGGGCAGAACATATAAATAGTTGCCTTCGCGAAATTGAGCCATTCTTTCACCATTTTCATCCGGGTTTGAAGCTTTTGAGAGAGATTTTGAGGAAAACAAATGGGAATCACTTGGAGGTAACGTCCTTGACTTCATAACTCGTTTTTATGTGATTAAAGAACTAATTAGTGATGAGAAATTTGGGAAAAGATGGGTAATTAGGGCTTGACTTTAAGAGGCCTTTAAATGATGATTTGAGGGGTCATTTGAACTCCGATTTCAGTGTTCTTGTTATGTACAGACTCGTAAGAGTATGAGGTTTCTGAAAATATAAATTTTACCCGGTTCCGAGATGTGGGCCTGAGCGCGTTTTGGTCATTTTACCTAATTTCGCGTATTAGCTTAAAATTTAATTATAGAATCAGTTACTTGAGGTGTTATTTACAATATACACTTGAATTGAATAGATTTGGGCAATTTAGAGTTGGATACTCGTGGCAAAGGTATGGTTTCGGGTTGACTTGCACTTGTTCGAGGTAAGTGGCTTGTCTAACCTTGTGTTGGGGACCTTCCCCTTAGGATATGATATTTGATAATTGAAATGACTTGTATGTGAGGTGACGAGTACGTACTTGAGCTAATTGTTGAAAACTCGGCTTTACTTTAAGTATTTAAACTGAGATCCTTTCTTTCCTATTTTATTCTACTTGCAAATTTAGCCTGTTATTAGTTAGAAAAGCATGCCTAGTGACTTAATTGCCTATTTGCTTCAACTGCCTTAATTGCATTACGTGAAGCATGTTAGGCTAGAATTAACTGTTTACTTGTACGGAGTTGGCATTTGATTTAATATTCTTGTGTTGCTGCTGTGTATTTTAAATTGGGACTACGGGATGTCATCCCGGGAGATCCCATGCACAAAACTATGATCTGGATTGAGGTGCGAGATACCAGGAGATCCTTAGCACGTGTATTGAGGATACCGGGAGATCCTCGGGATACCAAGAGATCCCTGGCATATATTGAGAATACCTAGAGATCCTCGGGATACCAAGAGATCCCTAGTGTATATATTGAGGATACCAAGAGATCCTCGGGATACCAAGAGATCCCCGATTATTATCCTTGTTGTGAGTGGTATTTACTTGTGATTTGCCTTTATATTCTGTTTTCGTTATTGTACTCTTATTATCCTGTATAGACTCTTATTGTAGATTCTCAATTATATTGCTTATCTTATCCTGTCATTTTATTATTTATTAACCTCACTAGGGCCTTGACCTTCCTCGTTACTACCCAACCGAGGTTAGACTTGGCACTTACTGAGTATCATTATGGTGTACTCATTCCTCTTTTGCGCATGTTTTTCATGTGCAGATCCAGGTGCTGCTGATCAGGCCTACCATCCTTGAGGGAGGCGAATGTTTAGAGACCCCGAGGTACATCTGCCGCGTCCGTATACCAAGGAGTCCCTTTCTATTCCTGCTTTAGCATTTAGCCCTTATGTACTTTTCTATTGTTAGACATTCCGAAGTTAGAGCTATGTAGCATTTATCTTAGCTTGTGATTCATGGGGTTCCGGGTCTTGGATTTAGATATTGGTTTTGAGACTTTTATATATATATATATATATATATATATATATATATATATATATATATATATATATATATATATATATATATATATATATGTGTGTGTGTATGCCGAGTGGCACATTTAACACTATTGTTGCTTTATTTATGTTTTTGAACCATTTTTTTATTTTCGCAAGTTTGGTTAGCTTCCGTAATTTAGGCTTACCTAGTCATAGAGACCAGGTGCCGTCACGAAGGTTTATGGAGGGCGAACCGGGGTCGTGACAGCATGTGCGATGGTCAGATGTGGAGAGGGACCGCATGTGAAGGATTTGGGAAGCTGAGGCAAGACCGCAGGTGCGGAAGGAGGAGCGTACCTGCAAGACCGCAAGTGCGGAAGGAGGAGCGTACTTGCGAGACCGCAGGTGTGGGTATTGAACCACAGAAGTGGTTATGGATGGTTAAGTGAAAACCACAAATGTGGTTGTTTTGAACGCAGAAGTGGTCCCACAAATATGGGAAAAGGGCCACAGGTGCGAGATGCCTGCGCAGAAAGTGTATAAGGAACCCTTCGCGAATTTTTGCCATTCTTCACCATATTTCATTCAGATTTTAAGGTTTTTGGAGGGTTTTGAAGAGGGAATCAAGGGGATACTCATTGAGGTAAGTTATTTGAGCTTAATACTTGTGACTGGTAATTTTCAGTTGTTTAAGCATGAAATTGGTAGAAATTAGGGATGAAATTGAGGGGTTAGGCTTGGAAATTGGAGAGTTTAATTTGGGGGTTTGAGGGACCATTTGATGTTGAATTTTGATGATTTTGATATGGATAGACTCATGAGTAAAAGGATTTTCTAGTATTGTGATTTTGTCGGATTCTGAGACGTGGGCCTGGGGGCCGGGTTTGGGTGAATTTCGCGATTTTGGTCTAAATTGATAGTTTTTTATGGAATTGGTTCCTCGGCCTATATTGATTGCATTGTATTGCTTTTGGTTAAATTCGGGACATTTGAAGGCTGATTCCAGAGGCAAAGGCATCGCGCAGTAGGGATTTGACCAATTTGAGGTAAGTAATGATTGTAAATATTTTCCTGGGGGGATTAAACCCCGGATTTCAATTATTTCACTATTTTGAGGTGACGCACATGCTAGGTGGCGAGCGTGTGGGCGTGCACCATTAGGGATCGTGATTTGGCCCGTCCTGTAGCAACTATAAAGTTGCGTATTTGACTGAAAACTATATAATACTTATGTGATTTAAAAAGAATTTCTATAAATTGGGCTGAATGCCATATTTGGGCTTTGTGCCAAAGCTGTTGGACCCTTAGGGGCCTTTTCTTATTATCCTCTCACTATTTTGATTTAAGATCTAAACTCAGTCATGTTGTGTTTACCGATATCATAATCAAGTCTTTACTACTCCGTTTTGATGCATAAAATGATATTTTAGGCTGAGCACCCTATTTTTATTGATAGCCGGGGTAGCTCGAGAGGTTTATGGATGAGTGAGGCCGAAAACCTATTTTGTGAGGATATTGAGAGTATAGCATGTGAGTTGTTCGTGCAACACGTGAGCTGTCCGTGCGAATTCTGATATTGTTACTATGGCACGTGAGTTGTTCGTGCAACACGTGAGTTGTCCGTGCGTGTTATAGCGCTTGGGCTGTAGGTGCCCCTCCGGAGTCTACACACCCCCAGTGAGCGCGGGTACCCTAAGTGAGTGATATGAGGTTTGCCCGAGGGGCTAATTTTAAGTGATATTGTGCCTGAGGGGCTGTTTATGATTTTTAACTTTCATTTGCATTGAGTCTTGTCACACCTCCTTTTTCACTACTCCTCATAAGGGCGTAAAGGAGTTTTTCCACTTAAAGGACAATCGGAAGCGGGATTTGTTATTAATGTTTCAGAGTCGCCACTTGGGAGATTAATGGTGTCCCAAGTCACCGGTTGAATCCCGAACCGAGGAAAATATGACTCTGTTAACAGTCCGCGAACCAGAAATCCGAGTAAGGAATTCTGTTAACCCGGGAGAAGGTGTTAGGCATTCCCGGGTTCCGTGGTTCTAGCACGGTCGCTCAACTGTTGCATTTAGCTTATTATCTGATTTTATTACATGAAGAACCTATGGGCCAATTTTTACTTTTTAACCGCTTTTATTCAGTATATTTTTATTTAAAAAGAAAGTGAACGTCGTTTAAAGTGTGCCTTTGGATCGCGTCACATGAAATGCACCCGCAATACTAAGCACACTCTATTCAACGTTTTGGGATTTGATTTGGGTCGCATGAAATGCACACCCGAGTTTAAGAAGGTAATTTTATTGGAATCGCATCTAAAAGAGTCTAACGCGTTATTATCTTTTGGGAGGGCCGTGAAGTTTGCTAAACGGCCCTTCTCGATTTTCCAAGTATTTTTAAACCTTTATTGAGGGCCCCACAATTTTGTACTTCATTGGGCGAGGCTCGTCTCATTTTATTTTAAAAGGCAAGCCTAAAGCGACTATATTTTTTATTTTTTCGTTTGTCTCTAAAAGAAAATAAAATCCGAATTGATTATTATTAAAATCCGGGCCTCAAGTTCAAGTCCAGGCCCAAACAAAAGGACGAACCTTTTAGCTTGGACCCGCTACCTAACCCAAGGGCCCAAATTTATGCTAACTAACCAATTTGAATGGAATTGAGAATTGGGCTCAAACGGCTGGCCCAATAAACCTGATTGACATGAATAGAAGTGATGAAGAAGCTGAGGGATCGAATCCCTGCTAATGCAAGTCAGAACGTGCATGTGAGCTTCAGCAAGTGGGCCTCCTTTGTAAGGCCTAACGCAGCCGCCCAGTTGGAATATTGCATGGGCAATCGAACCCCAACAAAGGTTATGATGCTTGATTTAACGGCTCCAATCCTATTTAATAATTAACCAAAACCAAACACTTGATACAATTTTACCAAACTACCTCGTCTACCGGTGTTAATAGACCAAATAGAATACTTACCTAATGACACATTATCAACATCCAAACAATTACCAATTTTAAATAAGCTACTGCCATTGTCGAGATTTCACATGTATAAGACCTTTGCACTAATTTTCAATGTGTGTGCTCACGTGCTAGTGCTCAGCAGATTCTGTTCCTATGTTCCATTATTTTTGAATTTAAAGAGATAACAACACAGAAGTAACAAACTAAACTAACTAAGCTAAATCTGATTTCTAGTCTTCACAGCTTGCAAGCTCAAAATCAATACAGTCCAGGATCTACATTAACAATCTACTATCGTTCATTAGAACAACCTTCATAATTAAAATCAGTAACAGAGTTTAACTAGACAAATTGAAAGTAATTTCAACCTAACAGACTACATAATCACATATTAGACAAACTCGAACTAAAATGCTCTGCACATTCCATTGATAATGCGTTTCCCTTTCAATCAGGAGATTACATCGAAGAAACTTGAATGTGTACCTGGTTTTAGGAATTAAGAAGAAGCAAATCAGTTAGCAGCAGTCTACACGAGCAACAAACAGGAATGGACCAGCCAGCAACTAGTTCAATCCACTGAGAACTTTTGAAATCAACTCCACCCAAGCCAAACCCAATACCAATTACTCAAACACACTTGAATTCAGCTACAACTAAATGGCCAGTAATCACCAACACAAATTCAAAGCCCCTGATGCTGCTAGTACTCGTATAAAACCCAAAATGAAAGCACCCACAACAGAATTTGAAACTAGACTGAAGCAATGCTAATGAAACAGTGAATTTTTGTTTGATTTTTCTATCTTTTGATGTTTTTTGTATTTTTTGTATATTGGACTTTCAACACTAATCTGGAACTTTTGAGAGAAAGGGAAAAACCAACTTTTGATGGGGATTTTTGGGCTCAAAAAATTCAACCAGTCCTCAAGGCACTTGATGCCCTTTTATAGGTGACAAAAGAGGGTAAATCAGATCTTAGGCTTTCTTTTTTTAGTCCCTCCCTTAATTTCATTTTAGTCCTCCTATTTCTAACTTGTTACTCAAGTAAGTTCCTCTTCTTTGCTGAAAACTATACTAAAGTCTACTCTAGAAGGTCCTATACCCATTACAATTCCTATACTACCCCTTCCCTACTTTAAAATTACTATTCCTAATAAAACTACCCTTTTCTATGCCTAAATTACCCTTCTACTAGTCTGAAAATTACAGACCAATGGTTAACTGATCCCAATCCCCTCACCCTAGCTCGAATTTAACTGAAGTTAATTAACAAATGATCACTCAACTATATCCAAACCTTAAAATCTAATCAGACTGCAAATGAAGACTGAAACTCAATTGAACTAAACTTAAACTAACAGAATCATTAATTCAAATAATTTCAAGGCGGTCTAGAAACATTATAAGAAGAAACTCTATTGAATCTTTGAATTAAGAAGAAAAGATCTCAACTCAGAATTTGCTAACAA
Organism: Nicotiana glauca; assembly: GCA_026770625.1. Taxonomy (NCBI): domain Eukaryota; kingdom Viridiplantae; phylum Streptophyta; class Magnoliopsida; order Solanales; family Solanaceae; genus Nicotiana; species Nicotiana glauca. Next base: position 83,255 of record MU749644.1, on the reverse strand, counting down.
TAACAAGACGAAACTATATCGAAATTAAACTAACAATTAGAATGTCTGGAAATTGAACTACACATAAATCAAATTAAACAAAACTTAAAATGCAAAGCGACCTCAATGATTAAGACAGATGAAAAAGAAGCAACAGACGAATTAACTAAGAGAATCGTAGAGCTACAAAATACTTACTACAGAAAGCACTCGACCTTGAAAATCTCCTCGAAACAGGTTCAATTCCCAAAACTCTAGATCCACAATTGAGGGCCTACTGCTTGGATTCGAGGGATTCTAGGCATGAAATAGTGATGAGGGAAGGAATACGGTTGCCTGGTATGATTTTGGGTTCATTTGGGCCAACTTGTGACTTGGCCGGAAAATCTTCGATGGAATATTCGACGAGATTGGCTATGATTCGAAGAAAACCATCGTGGGGGTTGGGAAGAGGAGAAGAAGGAGCATCTATGGTGTTTTTCTGATAATTTTTGGCATGGAAGTCGTTTCCCGCCGGCGAGAGTTCCGGCGAAGATACGGTGGTGGAGGCGGAGAGGGACAGGGGTACGAGGAAGACCAAATTTGGTCTTTGACTTTGATTAATCCTAAATTACCTTTTAATATTTACCCTCAATAAATCATGGGCCGTCGGATGAGAGGGCACAGACGGTTGTGATTGCTGATGCCTCAAACGGCGTCGTTTCTGTTAACAAAAGGGCAGGTCGGGTTGGGTAGGAATTGAGCCAGGGTCCAGGCGTGATTTCCACTTGGGCTGGAAGGCAACGAACCCCATTTTGGGCATCATATTCTTTTCTTCCTTTTCTTTATTTATTCAAATCTCTTTAATTATTTTCTCTTTTTTTTTTCTTTTTTCTATTTTGTAATTTTTATAATTTTTGTTGATTTATAAAGATTACAGAAATAAAAATAAAAGGTAAACTAAACTAATTAATGCCTAAAATTATTTTAAAAACTATTTTGCGATAATTTCACAATTAAAATAATAAAAATGCTAAAGTGAACTATTTTTGTCATTTTTCATATCTTATTTTAAAACAACTTAATCCCTAATTAATACTAAAATATGAAATTAAATCCTAAGTGCAAATGCATATTTTTGTATTTTATATGAATTAACATTCGCAAATAAAATGCAATAATTATCAGAAAATGACACCAAAATTGTAAAAATAAAGAAAAATCGTTTTGTTTGAATTTTTGGGAATAATTTGTTTAGGAATAAAATTACGTGCTCACAACTGTCCCTCTTTGCCCGGAAACACGAAGAGTTTTCGTGTAAAGACAAGTGAGCAGAAATGAGCGATTTTTGCCTGTTCGCATATTCCGTGTGAAGCATTTTTGAAAAGTTTGACCGCACCCTGCTTCAGAGGTTGCCTACATATCCTTGGCTAAACAGGAATCAGGTCAGTGTAGTTCGTGAGGGTTTGGTAGCTGGGACTACCAGGAGCTGTGATTTCACTGCTGCTGCTGCTGCTGCTACTGCTTGCTGACCTCCTTATTATACCAAAAGGAAAATCAAAGCTAAGCTGGCTATGCCTATCAACTATGAGTTACAAGATTCCTATCGATAATTCTCTTGAAACTTGATCTTGAGTCTTAGCTGATATTGCTGTGGACTTCGATCTGAATCTTGATGCTCGCAAGTTGTAGGTGTTTACTTCTTCATGCAGCATTGGGTCAAAACAGGATCAGCGGAGCTTATGACTTCAATCAGGTTTTGAGCAATCCGCACCCTTACTTGCTTCATGTTTGAATTCATTTCTTTTGTTCTTTTTTCTTCTTTTCTTGATTCTGAATTTGAGATTTATTCGATTGGTCATCTCGCACCTTGTGTCTTGAGATCAACCTGCTTAAGATACTAAAACAAACAAACGAACGAAATTTTCTGCCCCAGTTTTCACTAGGAAAATTTCGTGAGTTAGTTGTTACACATATCTAAGCAATTAAATGGGGATTGTGTATCTTTGTGAACGAATCCAGGTTATGCTAGAAGATGACCGGGTTATGCCGGAAAAGAAAAAAGGGTCTCGGGCTATGCCGGGACTTTGGCAAGAAAAAGCTTCTAGGGTTATGTCAGGGAGGTCCTCGGTTTTTTGGTCGGGATTTGGAAAGAAAAAACTCCTCGGTTTTTTGGCCGGGAGATCCTCGGTTTTTTGGCCGGGATTTGGAAAGAAAAAGGCTCCTCGGTTTTTTGGCCGAGAGATCCTCATTTTTTTGGCTGGGATTTAGAAAGAAAAAAGCTCCTCGGTTTTTTTGGCCGGGAGATACTCGGTTTTTTGGCCGGGATTTGAAAAGAAAAAGCTCCTCGGTTTTTTGGCCGGGAGATCCTCGGTTTTTTGGCCGGGATTAGAAAGAAAAAAGCTCCTCAATTTTTTTTGGCCGGGAGATCCTCGGTTTTTTGGCCGGGATTTGGAAAGAAAAGCTCCTCAGTTTTTTGGCCGGGAGATCCTCGGTTTTTTGGCCGGGATTTGGAAAGAAAAAGGCTCCTCGATTTTTTGGCCGGGAGATCCTCGATTTTTTGGCTGGGATTTGGAAAGAAAAAGCTCCTCGGTTTTTTGCCCGGGAGATCCTCGGTTTTATGGCCGGGATTTGGAAAGAAAAAGGCTCCTCGGTTTTTTGGCCGGGATTTGGAAAGAAAAAGCTCCACGGTTTTTTGGCCGGGATATCCTCGATTTTTTGGCCTGGATTTGGAAAGAAAAAGCTTCACGGTTTTTTGGCCAGGAGATCCTCAGTTTTTTGGCCGGAATTTGAAAAGAAAAAGCTCTATCCTACTATGATTTGTTTTTCTTTTGGGGTTTTCATTTTCATTTATTTTTTCTTCTTTTCTTCCTTTTTTTTTTTTATGTTTTCCTTTTTTATTTAACAAAACGCATGAAAGAATTTGAGGAGAAACCTCCCTTTTGGTCGATTCCCTATTGTAAAACTGCTTCAGCGCTTGCGCATTTCATTTCTTTTGGATTGCACCTGCATTCTTGCACGGTTGCTTTGATTGCACCTGTTTTCGACAAAGAACAATTTGTTAGTTTGAAACGATGGTTGGTTTTGTGGCCTTGATCATCTCAATCGCTTGATCCCGACCCCATTTCCGTTGAGAAATTTGCTGCTTGTTGGCCTCGAGGGTGAATCTCTTTTCAAACCGACTGAGTTCAACTCTCAGGGTTTCATTATGACTCGCCCGTGTGGGATCTATCCTTTTCACTTTATTCTACCTTTGGGACTTTTGTCTTTGACTTTCTTTCTTTTCAAATGTCTTTGCTTTGAGAACACCAAACACTATGGTCAGTCGGGATTGGCCTGACGCACTCGCTGAGGCTGGGCATTTCCTTTGACTCTGACCAGGCTGAGCCCGATAGAACCAATCCTGCCACCTTTCTTTGTAGTAATTCCGGAATCAATGTTAAATCGAAAGGGATTCAAGGAAGAAATATGCAAAAGACAAGTGAATGAGTTTTTGAAGAAAGAAGCATCCCTTTCGGGGGAAAAGAAGGACTTATCTGGGGTGTGCATGCTGGCTTCAAATGAACATGACATGCTTCTTGGAATGGACGCCCGACCCACACAAGCTTTCTAGCTTCTCGTGAACCCATTGATACACATTTCAAAAACCAGGGAACCTTGCCAGGACTCTTTTAGTGATGAGATGTCTTCTTTTCGGCCGACAGCATCCTTTGCGGGTTTTCGCCAATCGACCTCTCTCATTTCTCTTCTCAGCGTCGCCCGATAGTGCTCTTTAAGAGTTTTCACTAAGCGGACTCTCTCGTTTTCATTTTCTCTACTCACCATCGCTTTATGGTGCCCGAAGGTTTTCACCGATAAGACTCTCTCATTTTATTTCTCTCAATTGAAATTGTATCAGATTCCAACAATGATATTTTTTACTTCCCTGCCTTTGCCAATTGATAGGAAAGACCTGGACGAGGTTTTTGGGGTAAGAAGGATTTTGGGCGGAACTACAACTTTGGACCCATTTCGGCGGATTCATGGCCGAACCATTATATCATCTGCCCCAGTTTCAATTTTTGAGGAAAATTGGGATTTTTGTTTTGGTGTTACTGAACCTCAGGGAGAGGCTGCCTACGTACCCTTTCGGGATCAAGTCAAACGTAGTTCAGGCAAATAATTTTTGTTTTTTTTTCTTTTCTTTTCTTTTCTGGTACTTCTGGGTTACAAAGAGGGTGATCAAAGAAGCGTAACCGGCTCAAAGGGTTTACGAGGGATTGATAGTGTTTGGGGTAGCGGGAAGGAAAGCCTTCGTCATCTCAATTACACAAAAGCTATCACCCCAGGAGGTCTAAACATAGTACCTTTTTACTGCATTCGCATTGACTGCTATTTTAGGATTGTTTCCTTCAATGTCTCCTAGATACACTGCTCCTTTTGGCAAAATCTTTCGGATTATGTATGGACCTTTCCAATTGGGAGCAAACTTTCCTTTTGCTTCTTGGTGATGAGGGAGAATGCGTCTGAGCAC
>MU749644.1:44295-69950 GCA_026770625.1 Nicotiana glauca | reverse complement strand
GTCTTGAATCCCATAGGCAGGTGCACGTGAGGGAACATGCACAAATCATTGTAAGAAACACTCTTCTGCCCGCTTAGACCTTGCATATTTTTCAGACTTTGCTCTAAACTCCTCATTCTTTTCGTTATTTCATCTTGCTCTGGGGCTTTAGGGGTTTTGTCCTGCCCTGGTGTGATCTCATATGGTGACCAAGAGTAGGCATATTGAGGATAGTGAGGAGGGTTGGCCTGAAAAACTGGATTCTGAAATATGAAGATCGAAAGGTCAAAAACATGTTTTGGTATTGAGGGTTGGGTAGTTGCAGAAGATGGTGGAGTTGTAAAGATGTTGGGAGCAATTCCAGATGGGAACACCTGGGGGTGATCCTCAGAGGGTGTTCCGAAAAAGTTAGCAGTCATGGTAGGTTGCCCCAGAGGAATATTTGGGTGGTTGATCGGGACAGTAGTAACCCCTCCAGATCTTGGGAACAACTCCAGGAATCCGGGGATATTGCTTGGGGGTTCCTTCCCGTTGTTCCAAGCATCCCACATTTCCATCAAGCGTAAGCGCAGGATCCTATTTTCTTCAGCTGTATAGGATTCAGAGGCCGGGATCCCAGATATTGGGCTATCTTCAGGTATGGGGACTGCAGGCAAGGTCATTTCCGACGACATCTCTGTTTTTCCTTTGGATCTGGTGAAGTATCGATGCGAGGCCAACTTACCACAAACCAACCACTGTTTCTAAAACTCAACTGGATAATGACAGCAACAACGGTTAGTGTGAAACAAGTAACAGATAGGTAACTACACATTGGAGTGTGATGCACCTATACAGTTAAATGAATATCTATATGTTTGCTTCAGTCGCATGCGTCATCCCGGCTTTTCTTTTCTCTTTTCTTTTCTTTTCTCTTTTTGTTTTGTTTTTCTCTCATTTTTTTTTCCTGCTTCTCTATTTTCATTTTCTGCTTTTTCTTTTCTTTGGCCAGAGTTTTTCTCTCAATGCCTTATTTTCTTCTTTTGTGTTTCTTTCCTCTTTTTTTTTCTTTCCTTTTATTTCCCTTGCGTTTCTCTTTTTCTCTTTTTCTTAGGATTACGGTCGAATCTTATGTAGATTGCCTACATATCATGGCCCCGTATGAATCAGACCAAGCGTAGTTCTTGCAAATAAATGCAAAAATAAGAAAATAATTTTTGGGAATTTTTGATTTTTCATTAATAACAATTGCGGTTACAAAAGCTACATAGACTATTTTTTTTCTTTTCTTGCAAAAGGAAATTACAAAAATAGACTCAAAAGCAAAAATACAGACTCAATTAACTAAGAGTACATCAATGTTTCAAATCCTGGGGCCCGCGGAGCATCGTTCGGCATTGCCGCGGGCCTGCGTGCGAGACCCCTTTGTAACTGATCTAAATCATTCATGACTTGGCGAACAAATATCATCACTGAGGCAAAGGACGCAGTACGACCCATTCGCTCGCCAGCCTGACATTTCATGACAATATAATGGGCAATGTCTCTGATCCTTTCTCTGATTCTGCCCTTTTCTTGGAGGAGTCGGCTTATTTGTTGTGTACGAGCTTCTAGCACCTGTGTGTCCTGGAAGTGCAAATCTTGTAGCAGTTTAATTTCCTTTTCCATCTCTGTAATTAACATATGGCACTGGTTCATCTCGACTCGGAATTCTTTATCCCGCTGGGCTGTCTTTTCTTCCATAGTATTCATTTTTCCCTTCATTTTGGCGATGGTCCCCTCGAGTTTCTTCTCATTTGCTGCACAAACTGGGCTCTCTCCTTAGTCTTTTTGGCCCACTGCGCTCAAAGTATTGCCATATTTCCCTCGGATTTTTCTAGTTCTTCTTGGCAGTCCGAAATTTGTTTCCTTAACCCTTTGATTAGCCTCTCATCAGATAGACTTCTTTCTTGATTCCGGGCATTTATTTTCATTTGTTTAATTTGGGCTTTGAGCGCTTCGTTCTCCTGAGCTAATTTCTTCTTATCGCCCTCGTCGGATGCAGCCTGTACACTTTTGTCGAATTGAAGGTCCCGGACCTGTTGCTCTAACCGTCCTAGGACGAGCTCGGTACTCCTTCTCCTTTGCTTGCCAATCCTGTTGAATTTGGACCCCATCTGTAAACTGCTGCACGTGCGGTCTTTTAACGGGTCTTTCTAGGATTTGAAATCTTTTGCCAAACCATGTCAAGTACTTGGGATCTACCTCGTCTCTAGCTTGGTCTTGTATTATGGTTTTTGGCTCAAGGAACCGACACTCATTCCATATTTTTCGGATTCTACCTTCAGGAAATGCAGCCTTCGGGCCCAACTCAATGACTTGCTCACTCAGGTCTTCATCATTATGCACTGTTTGGAATCTTCCAAATTGTCGCAAAACCTGATAAGGAGCATAAGGCTGTATGCTTCGGATACCCATCAAAAGAATATAGGGGACCTCTGCTGATGTGTATATAGCTTCAGTAGCGGGAAGCCAACCATAAGCCCATTCGACTTTATCTGCGGTCAAGGATCTTAAGCATGATGACCAGGCCTCAGTACTTTCAGGGAACTCAATACCTGTCACCCGGGTTCCAAATTCTGCAATACAACTCAACCCGGTTAAACCGTAGTTCATATAGCCTGTGCGGTGACTGAGATGTTCTTGCATCCATAACTGTAAGAGCAAATTGCAACCTTGAAAGAATTTCTCGCCTTTGCGACATTTGGTCAGAGCTCGGTACATTTCTGCTACAATCAGAGGCACCACTGTGCTGATAGGTTTTTTCATGGCAATATCTAGCATCCCTACCAGGCCGAGTCTATGTGACCATCTTTTCTCGGACAAACCACCACTCCCAAAAAGGCCACCATAAAGGCTAACCCCCGTCGAGCTTCCCATTTGTCTTTATTTCCGGCATGTGTCAAGCCGGTGTTGGGCTCCTCAAAACCTTTTGGGTTACCATACCGGTGATATAGGAAATGCAATGTACAATACCCTTCTGCCAGTTGTGGGTCTTGAATATCCTGGCTAATGCTCAGCAAATCCAAAAACCTATGAAGGGTTATCGGTCGTGGTGCCGGTGGGTATCTGCCTCGAAGGTTCCCGTTGAGACCCGCATATCCCGCAATCTCCCCTAAAGTAGGTATGAGTTTAAAGTCTAAAAATCGGAATACGTTACGGGTCGGGTCCCAAAATGGTATTAGTGCCTCAATGATATCTTTCCTCGATTTGATGTTCAGTAGATCAACTAGACTGCCCAAAATTTTAACCACGATATCTTTGCTTCCTTTTCCTAGATCATGCCACCACATGTGAAGTTTCAAGGGGATCTCACTCAGGACTGAGAAGGTCTCGATGTTACTTGAAGTCATCCTGCACGTTTATTTAAAAAGGGAATTTTAATGACTTATTTTTTTACAAACTGGCTATTTTTTGCAAAATTCTTTATTTAATCAAAACAAAGATTTAGTTTTGCGAATACGGCCTTTCAGCACTTCTGAGGGGAAGATTTTAAGGCTGTGCCCGCAAACCATTTAAAAATGACTCAGGGTGGTTGTTCTTGCAAAAACAACCTTCCGGCGCCCTTTTAGGGGACATTCGTCTTATTTTAATAAGAATGGCGTCATCCGACTTTATTTATGACAAAAATTAAAATTTTGACATTTTTTGGCTATTTTTTGCAAAAGGGTGGTTGAACCCGATGAGGGTTGCCTACGTATCTCACTTCTGGTGAGAATCAAACCAGCGTAGTTCGGGAAGATTTGCCAAAATCTAAACTATTTTGAACAACAATTTTCTTTCTGTTTTTTTTTTCAAATATTTTTTTTTTCATTTTTCAAAAATCCGGCAGCATTTCGGTACTATTTTGGCATTGGTTTTTTCACAACAAAAGGTTATCCTCACTGAGTCTTAACACTGCTATTTTTTCTCAATTTTCTCTCATTGTATACAAGCCGGTCAACATGCAAAGCCGGTCAACATGCAAAACCAGACAAATCAATGCGCAAGTAGCACGGAAGATGCATCAGGATGGTCATTTCAATTCAGGTCACCTGTCCTAGACGGACCCAACCCCTGTGTTGAGTCCCCTAAGTCAAATTCACATGATGCAAACAAGCGTCCTACTAGGGATCCGACATGAGGTTTTGTTCTTCTAGGTTTAAACCCAGGGTTTATTATTCTAGACCTCGCTTACCCGAGCGGACAACTCGAGCCGAGGGGGAGGCAGCGTACCGGGGATATAGAAGCTCCACCGGCTTTGCAACTTATCCAACCTCGTTCTAAATTGGGAAAGACTCTAAATAGAAGAGAAGCTACATGAAGTGCACCCTTCTCCATGATGTAGAAGACTCAGAGAGAGGAAGGGATTCACGACAATTATATATATAATTTCAACAAATATCATAGCGGTAAAACATTTAGCACATATAGCATGGAACATGTAGAAGAAATCAAATAAATCCAAATATAACAATTATACTAAGCTAGAATTCTTGAACTCTGAATCAAAATTCTGGGTTCGTTTCCCCAGCAGAGTCGCCAGAGCTGTCACACCTCCTTTTTCACTACTCCCCGTAAGGGCGTAAAAGAGTTTTTCCACTTAAAGGACAATCGAAAATAGATTTGTTATTAATGTTTCAGAGTCGCCACTTGGGAGATTAATGGTGTCCTAAGTCACCGGTTGAATCCCGAACCGAGGAAAATATGACTCTGTTAACAGTCCGCGAACCAGAAATTCGAGTAAGGAATTCTGTTAACCCGGGAGAAGGTGTTAGGCATTCCCGGGTTCCGTGGTTCTAGCATGGTCGCTCAACTGTTGCATTTAGCTTATTATCTGATTTTATTACATGAAGAACCTATGGGCCAATTTTTACTTTTTAACTGCTTTTATTCAGTATGTTTTTATTTAAAAAGAAAGTGAACGTCGTTTAAAGCGTGCCTTTGGATCGCGTCACATGAAATGCACCCGCAATCCTAAGCACACTCTATTCAACATTTTGGGATTTGATTTGGGTCGCATGAAATACACACCTGAGTTTAAGAAGGTAATTTTATTGGAATCGCGTCTAAAAGAGTCTAACGCGTTATTATCTTTTGGGAGGGCCGTGAAGTTTGCTAAACGGCCCTTCCCGATTTTCCAAGTATTTTTAAACCTTTATTGAGGGCCCCGCAATTTTGTACTTCATTGGGCGAGGCTTGTCTCATTTTATTTTAAAAGGCAGGCCTAAAGCGACTATATTTTCTATTCTTTCATTTGTCTCTAAAAGAAAATAATATCCGAATTGATTATTATTAAAATCCGGGCCTCAAATTCAAGTCCGGGCCCAAACAAAAGGACGAACCTTTTAGCTTGGACCCGCTACCTAACCCGAGGGCCCAAATTTATGCTAACTAACCAATTTGAACGGAATTGAGAATTGGGCCCAAACGACTGGCCCAATAAACCTGATTGATAGGAACAGAAGCGATTAAGAAGCTGAGGGATCGAATCCCTGCTAATGCAAGTCAGAACGTGCATGTGAGCTTCAGCAAATGGGCCTCCCTTGTAAGGCCTAACGCAGCCGCCCGGTTGGAATATTGCGTGGGCAATCGAACCCCAACAAAGGTTATGATGCTTGATTTAATGGCTCCAATCGTATTTAATAATTAACCAAAACCAAACACTTGATACAATTTTACCAAACTACCTTGTCTACCAGTGTTAATAGACCAAATAGAATACTTACCTAATGACACATTATCAACATCCAAACAATTACCGATTTTAAATAAGCTACTGCCATTGTCGAGATTTCACATGTATAAGACCTTTGCACTAATTTTCAATGTGTGTGCTCACGTGCTAGTGCTCAGCAAATTCTGTTCCTATGTTCCATTATTTTTGAATTTAAAGAGATAACTACACAGAAGTAACAAACTAAACTAATTAAGCTAAATCTGATTTCTAGTCTTCACAGCTTGCAAGCTCAAAATCAATACAATCCAGGATCTACATTAACCATCTACTATCGTTCATTAGAACAACCTTCATAATTAAAATCAGTAACAGAGTTTAACTAGAGAAATTGAAAGTAATTTCAACCTAACAGACTACATAATCACATATTAGACAAACTCGAACTAAAATGCTCTGCACATTCCATTGATAATGCGTTTCCCTTTCAATCAGGAGATTACATCGAAGAAACTTGAATGTGTACCTGGTTTTAGGAATTAAGAAGAAGCAAATCAGTTAGCAGCAGTCTACACGAGCAACAAACAGGAATGGACCAGCCAGCAACTAGTTCAATCCACTGAGAACTTTTGAAATCAACTCCACCCAAGCCAAACCCAATACCAATTACTCAAACACACTTGAATTCAGCTACAACTAAATGGCCAGTAATCACCAACACAAATTCAAAGCCCCTGATGCTGCTAGTACTCGTATAAAACCTAAAATGAAAGCATCCACAACAGAATTTGAAACTAGACTGAAGCAGTGCTAATGAAACAATGAATTTTTGTTTGATTTTTCTTTTTTTGATGTTTTTTGTATTTTTTGTATATTGGACTTTAAACACTAATCTGGAACTTTTGAGAGAAAGGGAAAAACCAACTTTTGATGGGGATTTTTGGGCTCAAAAAATTCAACCAGTCCTCAAGGCACTTGATGCCCTTTTATAGGTGACAAAAGAGGGTAAATCAGATCTTAGGCTTTCTTTTTTTAGTCCCTCCCTTAATTTCATTTTAGCCCTCCTATTTCTAACTTGTTACTCAAGTAAGTTCCTCTTCTTTGCTGAAAACTATACTAAAGTCTATTCTAGAAGGTCCTATACCCATTACAATTCCTATACTACCCCTTCCCTACTTTAAAATTACTATTCCTAATAAAACTACCCTTTTCTATGCCTAAATTACCCTTCTACTAGTCTGAAAATTACAGACCAATGGTTAACTGATCCCAATCCCCTCACCCTAGCTCGAATTTAACTGAAGTTAATTAACAAATGATCACTAAGCTATATCCAAACCTTAAAATCTAATAAAAGTGCAAATGAAGACGGAAACTCAATTAAACTAAACTTAAACTAACAGAATCATTAATTCAAATAATTTCAAGGCGGGCTAGAAACATTAACAAGAAGAAACTCTATTGAATCTTTGAATTAAGAAGAAAAGACCCCGACTCAGAATTTGCTAACAATAACAAGACGAAACTATATCGAAATTAAACTAACAATTAGAATGTCTGGAAATTGAACTACACATGAATCAAATTAAACAAAACTTAAAATGCAAAGCGACCTCACTGATTAAGACAGATGAAAAAGAAGCAACAGAGGAATTAACTAAGAGAATCGTAGAGCTACAAAATACTTACTACAGAAAGCACTCGACCTTGAAAATCTCCTTAAAACAGGTTCAATTCCCAAAACTCTAGATCCACAATTCAGGGCCTTCTGCTTGGATTCGAGGGATTCTAGGCGTGAAATAGCAAATGAGGGAAGGAAGACGGTTGCCTGGTATGATTTTGGGTTCATTTGGGCCAACTTGTGGCTTGGCCGGAAAATCTTCGATGGAATATTCGACGAGATTGGCTATGATTCGAAGAAAACCATCGGGGGGTTGGGAAGAGGAGAAGAAGGAGCATCTATGGTGTTTTTCTGATGATTTTTGGCATGGAAGTTGTTTCCCGCAGGCGAGAGTTCCGGCGAAGATACGGTGGTGGAGGCGAAGAGGGACAGGGGTACGAGGAAGACCAAATTTGGTCTTTGACTTTGATTAATCCTAGACGACCGTTTAATATTTACCCTCAATAAATCGTGGGCCGTCGGATGAGAGGGCACAGACGGTTGTGATTGCTGATGCCTCAAACGGCGTCGTTTTTGTTAACAAAAGGGCAGGTCGGGTTGTGTAGGGATTGGGCCTGGGTCCAGGCATGATTTCCACCTGGGCTGGAAGGCAACGAACCCAATTTTGGGCATCCTATTCTTTTCCTTCCTTTTCTTTATTTATTCAAATCTATTTAATTATTTTTCTCTTTTTTTTTTCTTTTTTCTATTTTGTAATTTTTATAATTTTTGTTGATTTATAAAGATTGCAGAAATAAAAATAAAAGGTAAACTAAACTAATTAATGCCTAAAATTATTTTAAAAACTATTTTGCAACAATTTAACAATTAAAACAATAAAAATGCTAAAGTGAACTATTTTTGTCATTTTTCATATCTTATTTTAAAACAACTTAATTCCTAATTAATACTAAAATATGAAATTAAATCCTAAGTAAAAATGCATATTTTTGTATTTTATATGAATTAACATGCACAAATAAAATGCAACAATTATCAGAAAATGACACCAAAATGCACAAAAATTGTAAAAATAAAGAAAAATCGTTTTGTTTGAATTTTTGGGAATAATTTGCTTAGGGCAAAAATCACGTGCTCACAAGTCTCAGTTGAAGCTGTTGAAAAATATATTCAAATGATTTTTACCAAAAACTAGATCTTAACGAGATGATTTGACTCATATACTGATTTCAAAGCATGTTGTATTTACCGAGATTTGATGATGTGTATTTTATATGTTTCCTACTACTCATTCTTTATTTACCTTTATTACTTACTGAGTTGGCGTACTCACATTACTCCCTGCACCTTGTATGCAGATCCAGAAGTTGTTGGACGTGCCAGCGAGCGTTGATTACATCCGTCACGAATCTGTGGAGTTAGCAAGGTAGCTGTATGGCGATCGCAACCTTGCTCTTCTCCCTCCTATATCCCTTTAGATATTATTAGTTAGTTTTTATCAGACAGTTCTAGGTAGATGTTCATGACTCGTGACACCTCGATGTCGGGCTTTTCATTCCGCACTATGTTATTCGGATTTATCTTATGAAGTTTTATTAATTAAATAGCTTGAAGAAGTCCTTATTTTTAAATGTCGGGTTATTTTGATAAAAGAATTGGCTTGCCTAGTTCCACATTAGGCGCCATTACAACATGGTAGATTTGGGTCGTGACACTCAATCTCATACTTTGAATAGTTACTCCTGTATCATGTGCTAAAATGACTCATTAATCTCTAATGATATTTTTTCTATTTTGGCAAACTTAGACTTCCACAAGAGAATTCTCAGTGAAGAACTTGGTTTATCTTCATGATAAATAGGTATATTTTCTACACTCTGCATAATTTGAAATAATTATATCTGCATCATGAGTAGAGTCCTACCTAATTCTAAAGTTCTTTTGAGCCTATCCGTTACAAGTGAACCAGTTCCGTTCAAAGACTCCTAACCGAATTAAACTACCTAAATATTAGGGATAGACTCCAAAGTCTTTTCAAAACTGAAATTCAAATCGATTAGACTTCTAAACGTCTAAAGCCTGTCGTTTCCCATTAATTACCTCTCTTTATATTGATCAACATTATTGCTTTCTTCACTCCACTACTTTTTCAAGTTGTCAAACACTCTCCATCTTCTCTAATATTCCAAATACAATCTACTCCTCTTTTCTTCCGGAACAGAGCACATAAATGGCCAACACTCTTGAAACCCTTCATCACCACCACAAGAAACCACTTCCATACCCACTACCATTTCTTCAACCACACCAATCTCTAAGAAAACTAGAGTAAAAATGATGGTTCGTAAGATTATCACTGGAGGAGAGTAGATAGAGAAATTAAACAAAAAATTGAAAGCAGGTAGGGAAGAAAAATCCTAAAAATCTGAAGATTCATTTAGGTCTTGCTACTGAGGGGGAAGAAAGTGGTTCTTCCGAAACTGAACAGGTATCTTCTGGTCCTAAAGTTACTCCTAAGATAATTTCTGAAGTTGCTGCAAATTTGGAGAATAGATTTGTACTAGTAGGGTCTATAGCGGGTGTTGAGACTATAAAATTTGGAGAAATTGGTGGTGAAAATAAAAAGGAAAAAGAAAAGGAGAGCAAGGGTGCTAGGAGTGTTGTGAGGAGAAAGGGTAAACGAGTGATTGATTCTTCACCCACTCTTGTTGGTCTAACAAAAGAAACTGGTGCAATGGTTGTTTGGGGAGAGAAATTTGCTGAAATAGGAGAGAGTGTGAGCAAAACAGGGGGGAGTGGATGTGGTTAAGCTGCTGAAGGGTTGGTTCAACTTGGGGAAAATATAGATGAACCTGTTCCATCTGAACAAGAAACCCTCCCAAACCTACTAAAAAAAGTGACTGATAGTTATAACCCAAAGAAGAAGGGAAGTTTAAAGTCTAAAACCCCTGGCACTACAGGGCAAACAAGAAAAGGAAAGCTGCCCCTTCTGTTACTGTTGAAATTCCTCCCACAAAAGGCAGAGCCACAAGAAGCCAGAAAAAGCAGAATGACGAAAAATTGGAGAAAGTCTTGGAGGAAAGTAGAAGAAAAGCAGTTGCTAAGGGAAAGAAGAAGATGAGTGAGCATGTAGAGGCTGTTGATATTGATGAGATGGACCTGGTCCTTCGAGATGAATAAGAGACTAAAAGTGGAGGTTCTGACTCCCAAGAACGCCAAGACTTCCACTAAGAAGTCTATTTCTGAGTCAAAGTCTGCTGAACCATCCACCTTGGCAAAAAGAACAAGGTCTGTTGAAGCCAAAACAAGTGAAAATGGTTGAAGAAGAAGAATGGAGTGGAGAAGAAGAAGATGATTGTGACATTGAGAAAGACAATATGGCCAAGTTTGTCAAGAGGACAACTTTGAAGGGCAGACTTCTCAGAGATTTGGAGGAGCAATGAATGGTGTTGCTATTGGAGAAGTTGGAGTTGCAAGGATGGAAGGACACGGTCCTTCAGATGGATGGCAGGTTGGCCAGGAATGAAATTGTTGAGTTTATGGGAAATGCTGAGGTGAAAAATGGAAGGGTTACCAATATGGTGAAAGAAGTGCAAGTCTCTTTCGATGAGAACGCGTTGGGAGAAATTTTAGATGTACCTACTGAGGGGTACATGACTATACAAAGCTCAAATGGCCAAGCCTAGAAAATCTTCCTACTGCCCTTGCAATTACCAGAAAATTTAGTGACAATGAGGAGGAAATTGAGCCCACGGCTGTGTACAAAAGTGAGATGAAGCCACTCCACAAAGTGATGTTCGAATTTGTCAACAAGTGTGTTCTTCCAAGATAGGAAAGGAGGCACATAGCAAACTTCATGGACTTGGTCCTGATTGAATGTTTGGATAGTGGGAGGCAGATTAATTGGCTGGGATTTATTATCCAACTTCTTGATAAGGTTATAAATAGCACATGACTCCTTCCATTCCATATGGATTCATTCTCACGATTGTGCTTGCACATTTCAAGGTACCTATGAAGAAGTGGGAGGTTAGTACAATCAAGGGTCATTTTGGGGAAACCACTCTGCTTATTTGTGACTATGAAGTCCATGCCACTCCTAAAGATCTTGGTTCATCCAAGAAGGTACTAGTGAATAGCAAGGTGCGAGCCTTAATGCAAGAAAGTGGGCTAAGGATGCTGAGATTGAGAGGCTGAATAAGAGGTTTGCAGAGGTGGAGACTGAGAGAGATGCTCTCAGAACTGAGCTGGCAAGAGAAAAGGAGAAGAATGATGACATTCTTCAGGATATGCTGAAACTCCTCCAAGCCAAAAACCAAGAACCTGGTCCTTCCCAACCTTAAGCCTCCTAACCTAGTGTAGATCAACCAGTGACCCAGTTCGGGATTTTTTTTTCTTTTGCTCATCTTTTCAGTGTTTTTATTTCTTCTTATGCTTTGTGGTAGAATCTTATCAATCACCAATGAAATACACTGTCTTTTGCTCTAACTGTTTGTTTATATTTCTTGATGGTTAAAATTCTTAACTTGATCTATGACGATTAATCCATGATTGCATTTGAATTAGTCTTAGTGGCCATGAGTAAGTTTTAAAATCTGGTTATCTTACATATTTATGCAACTTTTCGATGATGTCAAAAGGGAAAAATAAAAAATATTTTTATTCCTACCAAACACACCCAATAAAGGAATAAATACTCGTTTATAAGTTGCAACTTCTGACGGTTGGAAATAGATTTGATTGAAACTTGAAAAAGAGTTTTTAAAATTATGTTGAAAAATATTTTTTAGAAGTTGAAGTTGTGTTTGGACATATATTTTATTTGACAAAAGTTGAAGTTTTGTGAGTAGAAGAAAACTTTTTACTCAAAAACTGCCCTAAACTAATTTTTGGGAAGTTGATTTTTTTTTAAACTGATCATATCCGATGAATAAATAATAGTTTTAGTTTTTTAATTTGGCCAAACGAGAGAGAATTTTTAAATCTTTTCCTGGAACGTCAACTAAATATTGTTCAACCAGCTAATACGCTAAAAACTCAATTAAATCCATCACTACTGCTTTAGTGCATTTTCTTCAAATTAAGCCGAGAGGCTAACAAAAAATAAGCTTACAGATCCGGTTGTAGGTTGTTGTGGGCTACTAGAAGCTAAAAGCTGTTCAAAAAATGGCGAATCAGGGCAGTAGTGATGCTTCATCTACAAGAAAAGTCTCAATCACTCACGTAATCTTTGACATGGACGGCCTTCTTCTAGGTATATATCATTCTGTATAAGATCTTTCTTACTTGATTTACTATAGGTCTATTCTATTTTGCAAATCTGGTATGACTTGAGAATGCAATGCCCACTGTTTCTTGACCCAATTGCCCATTTTGCCAATAACTGGTAATGTGTTTGTGGGAATTTCCTGTAAATAGTTTTTCAATGGATGGTATACCTTTGGTATGCAATCGTTTGCTTAAATTGTTTGTTCTTTGGATGTCATAAAATTTGTGATCAGTGGGGATGTGAAGTTAAAAAATTTGAGTGTGATATGTTCTACCCTTATTTTAAATCATAATCAATCATAATCATATTTTCTAATATTGATTTCTTACCACAATCTACATAGGCACTCTTATTTCTTCCTTTTGTGAGCTCTGATTATGGAAGATGTTGCATTTAGGATTGATGCAATTGGTAATGATTTAATGACTTGTAGACACGGCAAAGTTGCATTTGTCAGTGAAAGTTAGCGAACTACAAATGCAAGTTCGTCATTGTCCTAATTGTCATCGATAAGTTATCAAATCGTTCCAGTTGCATCAATCCCAAATGCAACATCTTTCGTAACCAGAGCTCACAGAAGAAAGAGATAAGAGGGTCTTGTATAGAATGAGGTAAAAAATCCATAATAGAGAATATGATTATGATTGAAAAGAAGTGGTTGAATACTGCACTTTTGATGTATACCATGTCAGCATTGATAGACTCAGGATTTGTAAAAATAGGGTAGGAAAGCTCATCTATTTGACAATACTTAGCGGAACTTATAAATAAAAATCTTAGGGGTTCGAGGGGACAGAAGTAATTCCGTAAGGCGTTTTTAAAAATTTAGAAAAGCTTTTGAACGGTAAAGTTTCATTCGTGGAGAATATTGAGCGCATGCGGTGTAACAAAACAATCGGCCGCTGCTTGAGGGCCTTATTTGATTTGGAATTTTGAAGTTGCCTTTCTTATTGATACCACAAGTTGTCAATGATAAGTGATATGTGAACAACCTACAATATCTAGTCTCTTTAAGTGAAACCTTGTGACCATTAGGCCATTTCTTATGCAGAGAAGATTAGCCACGATTTATTACTACTTTCTCTATAGGTAAATTAACTGACAAGAGTGGGTTGCTCTAGTGGCGAGCATCCTCCACTTCCAACCAAGAGGTTGTGAGTCGAGTCATCCCAAGAGCAAGGTGGGGAGTTCTTGGAGGAGGGATGCCGAGGGTCTATCGGAAATAGCCTCTCTACCCCAGAGTAGGGATAAGGTCTGCATACACAATACTCTCCTCAGACCCCACTAGTGGGATTATACTGGGTTGTTGTTGTTGTTGTTGTTGTCTTAGGTAAATTAAGCCACTAAACATTCTAATGGAGATTGTATAATAAGTGTGTTCCTCAAGCATGTATAGGCATTTGTATGTCTGTCTTTCTGATGTAACATCACATATCTGGCACGTAAGTTACTCAAGACCTATGTTGCGGGGATTCTCCAAAGTGTTGCCGCACCCGTGTCACATCCTTAAAAAATGCACTAACTTTGGAGGATTCGACATGCACCCGGTGATATTTTCGGAGAGTCCAAGCAACATAGCTCAAGACTAAGACATTTCTCACCTATCAAAGAAAACAAAATGGCCTTTCTTAGCTCTTTGATTATATTTTCCCCTAATTAAAAGGAATGAAGAGTAAATTACCGAGCTTTGGTGGTTCTGAGAGCATGCTACCATAGCAGAAAAAGACTTGCTTTCTTTATTTTAATGACATATTACTCACTGCCTATACGCTGGTATGATTCTTATTTTTCTAGAAACTTTACACTGGTGTGCATCTGTAGCGGAAACATTAGCAACAGGATAGTTAGAGAAAGTCTCCTCTACCATGCATCATTTTATCTTCTACTTTTCTTTGAGGTGTATAATCTCATGAAGTGAGGATTGCACAGGGCCATATAAGGTGAGCAAATATTCCACATCCCAACGATATGGGACAACTCAACAAACTCTGATACGCTAGAAAGCTTGTTGCGCTTTGAGATTTATAAATGTAAAAAAAAATCTAGTTCCATCTTTGTCAAGCAAAGAAAAAAAACCTAGTCTCCCGTTCTGTCAGTGCAACAGTAAGATTGATGTTTATTTCTTATAGGTGATCTAGAAGTTTAGAAAAAGGATCCATGTACTGTTTCATTTGATTTTTAGTGAGGTCATTTACTTTTTCAATCCAAGAGTTTTTTGTTTTGGATTTTCTTTTGTTACCCAGAATATATAACTTAAATAACCATAACACAAATTCACATAGCCAAATCTGTTATGCCCCTTGGGTATATGTATGTGGTTTAACCACAGCGGACACTGCATGGCTTTTTATTTGATTTGGATTTAATGTTTTTTACATCATGTGATATATTAGGACACTCCAGTCTGTTTCTTTGAAAAAAGGTGAGGATACATTGTTAATTGGGGGATCCAAGGGGAGATTGATATACCAGGCTTTTCCTGTTTGTTGGATTCTATTGGAAAGAAACAAAGAAATCTTTGTGTAGTTGAATAGTTGCTACTTGAATTCAAGTCTTGGTTGACTAGCTTATGTGTTGCTTTTCTTTTGTGTATCAGACACGGAGAAATTCTATACGGAGGTCCAGGAGATTATACTTGCTAGGTATAACAAGACTTTTGATTGGTCACTCAAGGCAAAGATGATGGGGAAGAAGGCGATAGAGGCTGCCAGGGTCTTTGTTGAAGAGACAGGAATAAGTGATTCACTTACAGCTGAAGATTTTCTTGTAGAAAGAGAGGAAATGTTGCAGAAAATATTTCCCACAAGTGACCTCATGCCAGGTACAAGTTTAAGCACTAGCAGCAGATTATTCGTCTTTATTCCTTTCTCAAGTTTCAGGTTTCTCACCCTTCCTCAGTGTTCTACATAAGAGTAGCAGACGTTTATGGGATTGGTTATTTGTCTTAAAATGGCATGGAGTAGCCATCTTCCTTTTTGACCAAGTTCCCTTTGATGGTCCCTTTGCAAATTTTCTCTGCAAAGTTACTTTTGAGTTTATCTTCAGTAATCATCATTTTGTTTCTTCTGACTGTTACACCATTCCTTCATTTTTATCAATTTATTGATTTTCCAATAACCCCTTCCGTCATGAGTTGTGACTGAAAGAGCCATTTTTCCTTTTGTTATTAAAGAAATCTTCTGTTTCCAGAAAACTCTGGTTTTCCTCCTAGTTCTTCTCACATTCAGTTTTCCATTTTTCTCAACCAGTATATGGCACGGATTTCAGGTTTTAGCTTCAGGTGAAAACCATGTGAATGTATTTTTATCTTTTAGCATGAAAAAGATACTTTGAAGTGATAGCTAGAACTGTCGAGGAGTGCGCAAGCTAGACTGGACACCACCGTTATATAAAAAAAGTTGATCCAAACGATGTGAAATTAAGTTTTGAATAGTGCTAAATAGACAAGTAGGGACAGGTGGAAATTTTTTGTATTATATCTGGTGCTCCCTTCAATATTCAAGTCGGATTCTAAACTTCCTATTTGTGAAATTTGTGAAAGAGAAAAGGCAGGGGGTCGCGTTCTCATGAATCTATCTTGAAACGAGACGAGATCTTCTGCTTTAATGCTTATTTTTGTGAAAGATAAAAGGCTGTGTTGAAGCCGTATATACAGAGCAAAAAGATCATCAAAAAGAGACCCTAAAAGGTCTTACAAGGATCCAATGATATCTGCCAAAGCCTCTACATCTTCCAGAAGTTCTTATTTACACCAAAAATAAAATAGTATCATACAGTTCATCTTAACTTTCTGTAAAGGGCTGCATTTCCTTCAAAACACCTAAGTTCCTTTTCATCCATACTGTCCACCATACCCATGCTGGAATTGAGCTCCATCATCTCTTCTGCTTCACTGTACCTTCCATGTTGTTTCAACATTTTAGCAGATCTCCTGTGGACTTAGGCATAACCCACTTAATTCCTTTCATACTGAGAAACAATTGCCACAGCTGGTCAGTGAGTCGACAGTGAATGAAAAGGTGGTTGATGGTCTCGGACTCCTTCCCACATACAAAAGCATCTATAGCATAACTTGAAGCCCTTTCTCTTCAATTTTTTTTTTTTTTTTGAATTTACCTTTCTCTTCAAGTTTTCTTGAGTCAGACATGCCTCTTTAGAAACTAACCATACAAAGCAAGCTACTATATAGCAATCAACTTTATCCAAGTTTTGCTAAGGGAATAACCAGTTCTTAAGGATGAGACACCCATATTGCCTGAACATACAAGCTGCTAATGGGGTTTCAATCCTTTCTCTTTATCTCTATCTTTGCCGGCTAATGGGGCCTAACTTATATGGTATTTCACGATGAACTTCTACCAATAGGGGGGATAGTTTTAGCTGAGTTTAATACTCTGGAGAGGCTGTGCTTTACTTGATGGGAATAGCTCCGCATTTCTTTTCATCACCCAAAAGAAGAAACGGGTAATATGCAGGGATAGGTAACCTTTAGATGCCAAATAAAAGCTTCCCTTATAACATTTTTGCTTTATGTTGCATTTCAAAGCCTTGGATCTGTCGCCAGAGGACGGCCTAGTGGTTGGGAGCTGGAGTAACAACCTTGATCAATTATATTTGAATCTCAGCAGAGGCGACCCTAGATGAAACTTCCAATTTGCCTAAAGTCTTGGTGGCTAGAGTTATCCGGTACATGTGCTAGTTGGAGATGATAGGTACTGGATTGATTTAGTGGAGGTGCATGCAAGCTGGCCTCGATACCACTATTATAAAAAAAAATTATAAAAGAAAATTCTATATTATTTAAGCGAAATGGAGCATATGATTTCCTAGTTATTCAAGGAAAAGGCTTATGTTACCCTCTTGTAGTACACTCTTCAAAGTTAGAACATTTCTGCCTGCATGCGAAATGATTTGCAGTGGTTTCTTTCTGCTCCAACCATCACAATGGCAAATGGTTAGTTTGACTATTCATTTTGTGTATTGTGCATCTGTTAACTCCTTCCAAAAAATTCACCATTTGTAGGTCCCTACGTAAAATGTAGAAAGCAATGTCTGCGTGGGACAAATTTCGTAATTCAATCTTATCAAAAGGATTGAAATTAACACGTTACAAATTCAAAAAAAAAAGCATTGAAATTAACATTTATAGCTTGCGTGAGTAAAGCTGCATAGCAACTTGAGAATCGCTTGTAAGAATTACACCTATGATCTTAAATCTAATTCCTTATCTCCTTTCTTGTAAATCTTGTCCAACATCCTCTAGGATAATTATTTTTTTAAGTTCCTTGTGTCTAGTAATGTAATTTTAAAACAGTTATCTCTGAAGTAGAGTGGCTATCAAGTATGAAATTTGACTTGCATATACATTGTACATACTGTTTATTTCAGTCTTTTGATTTTGTTTAATGCAAAATTATATTAGTATACACGAGTCTCTTTGCATCTTTTAACGTTTTGTCCTGTTACAGGGTCCAGCCGCCTGATTCATCACCTTCATGCAAATGGAATACCAATTTGTGTTGCTACGGGGTATGACATCTTCTTTTGGTTTTGTTCTTTAGAAAGTTTAATGTTGGTGGCGCAATTAGTATAGCAAGTAGACGTTAGATTCTGCATAAGCTAAAATAATGTTTAAGAAGTAAGATGCAATAAGTGAACTAATATAAATGCATTTTCAGTACACACACACGGCATTTTGACTTGAAAACTCAAGACATGGTGAGCTTTTTTCACTGATGCATCATATCGTTCGTGGTGATGATCCAGAAGTTAAACAACGAAAGCCATCACCTGATATATTCCTTGCAGCTGCAAACAGATTTGAGGTAATTTTCTGATTAACTTTGATGTATTTTTATTTCTCGAGGACTATTGTTTTAAAAAAAATATTGCTTTTCCAGTAGATTGACATAACGGAAAAGGGCCAGATTTACCCCTCTACCATAGCAAATAAGCTATATTTACCATCTGTTTCAGTTTCATAACAAAGATACACTTACTGTTATACTTTTGAGTTTATTTTACCCCTTATCCGTTAAATCCCTCTTCTAAACTTGAAAATAACACGTGGCAAGCCTTGATTGAACTAAAAGAATCCGCCCCACTTTTAATTAGAGGGAAAAGGTCCAAATTTACCCCTCTATTTTCGGATATTATCTACATTTAACCTCTGTTATACTATTCGACCAAATTTACCCCTTCCGTTATACTATTCTTCCAAATTAGCCCTTACCAAGTGTAAGCTTTTAAAAATTACCCCTCAGTCCGTTAAGTAACCTGTAACCCAAAATCTCCCAAATCCCTTTCATGTTGATCCAACAAAGGGCAGCCCGGTGCACTAAGCTCCCGCTATGTGCAGGGTCCGGGGAAGGGACCGGACCACAAGGGTCTATTGTATGCAGCGTTACTCTGCATTTCTGCAAGAAGCTGTTTCCACGACTTGAACCCGTGACCTCCTGGTCACATGACAACAACTTTACCAGTTACTTGTCACGACCCCAATCCCGATCGTGATGGCGCCCAACACAACTGCTAGGCAAGCCCGACCATTTGCACTCTCAACCTGAGCATGAAGCTCAAAACCAATTATTTGAATATCATTTAACAATCATAATGAATAACCTCCCAAAGATCTGGGGGTCATGAGTCTAGAGCCTCTAACAAATACAGAGTAATAAGACTCCAATACTACAAATGTTCAAAACTGCGGAAAATGATAAAGGGATAGGGGAAGAGTCGGGTCCTGCGAATGTCAGACAGTTACCTCGACAACTCCAATAAAACTCTGAAACAGCAACTAGCTCAGCTAAGCTCCCAAAATATCTGAATCTGCACACATGGTGCAGGGAGTAAAGTGAGTACTTCCAACTCAGTGGTAATAAGAGTAAATAATGTTGAGAAGAAAGAAACCACGTAAGAGCACTCTATCATGCTATAAAAGGATAGTACAACTCTTTTTAGAACCAGTAGTTCCATGAAAATCCTTTATAAAATATCTGACTCAGTTTAAAACCTCTTTTGAAAACATCTCTTTCTTTCCTTATTAACAGTTAAGCACATGAATACGATATCAAGTAGTGCAAGTCCGCACACAAATCAGCCCCTCGGGCACAATACTCCTTTAACAATTTACACCAGGGTATCTGGTCAACAAGGTAAGTAATACATGTATGCCAATATTATATGAGTGCTAAATGTCATGCCATGTAGTACAAACAGAAATCAATGCATAAATAAAATGCAATGAACATGAACGTTGCGGCGTACAACCTGCTCCATTTGGGCGCTCGGCGCTCACTGTGGGGGTTTCAGACTCCGGAGGGGCTCCTACAGCCCAAGCGCAATATTAATATCACACCGCTGTGGTGTATAGCCCAATCCATGCACAATCATGAATGCACATAAGCCTCTTGGGCAATAGTAACATAGCAGTTCTCAGCTAAAAATGTCAGTAAAACATCATTTAAGTTTTCAAATCTTAGAAAGATGGCTGAGTTTGCAAAATAATATTTTAAACCTTGGACTGAGATAAAAATGTGCACAGTAATGCAATAACAGTGATATTTATCCCCGAAGGATTTAAATATTCGGCACGAAGCCCAAAACATGTCAATCAGCCCAAATCATGATAGCATCAAATAGTTTTCATTCAATCACACAGTGAAATCAACAATCGAGACGGAACAAGTCACAATCCCCAACGGTTCTCTACTCCACGCTCATACCTGGCGTGTAAGTCACCACAATACAGTACTACGATGTGCAAGTCCGGGGTTTCAAACCCTCAGGACATCATTTACAAGTATTACCCACCTCAAGACGGCCAAAAGTCTAGCTCGTTATGCCCTTGCCCTCGAATTGGCCTCCTCGTGCGACGAATCTGCCCAAAATTACAACGAATATGTTGCATTATGCTAAAGGGACAATACCTAATCGAAAGCAATTGAAAAATATTAAAATTCGCGAATTTGACAAAACCCAAGCTCCGGGCCCACGTCTCAAAACTTAAAAATTTTTATACCAAAATTTTTTTCGTCCTCTCACGAGTCCGTACATATAAAGAACACAAAAATTGGAGCTCGTTTGACCCTTCAAGTCGACCCTAGAAGATCTTAAAATCACAAGCCCAAAAACCCCACTTTTCTATTGATTTTTCATGTTGTAATTCATATATAATCTTGTATTTTACTTGAAAATAAGTAGAAACAACCCACCTTTGATGCTTGATGAAATTCCCCTTGAAATTCTCTCCAAAATCATCCAAATCAAATGAAAGAAATAAGCCAAATTCGTGTTTAAAAGAATTTGCCCGTGCTTCGTCGAGTTGTACCTTGCACTTGTGCAATACAAGTTGTACATCCTATTGAAAATGACTGCTCCACCAGTCATTTTTAATCGATCATAACTTTTACTACAGACGTCCAAATTATGATTTCTTCAGCTTTCTAGAAACTAGACACGAAGGAATACAACTTTTGTTTTTGAATCATCTAAAAATTCCTTGTAGATCGAAAGATACAGGCCTCCGAATTATGCAACTTTTGCTGTCCGAAGACAGCTTAGCAGCAGAAATTTCTGCAACTTTTTCTTTTCTTTTTGGTCCGAATTTCATTCCGTTAACCTTCCGAAATCCACCCGAAGCCCTCGGGACCTTAACCAGTTATAACAAAATATCCCACAATATTATTCAAACTTGTTCCAACCTTCGTAACACCCAAAATAACATCAAAACATCAAATCATCATCGGATTCAAGCCTATGAATCTCAAGAACTTCCAAATTCCACAGCCGATGCCGAAACACGTCAAAACTAGTCCGAATGACCTCAAATTTTGCAGACAAGTCTAAAATGACATAGCGAAGCTAAAACAACTCTCGAAATTCCATTCCGACCCTCGGATCAAAATCTCACCTATCAATCGGAATTCGCCAAAATGCTAATTTTGCCAATTCAACCAAATTCTACACCGGTCATCACAAAAATATTCCGGACACACTCATAAGTCCCAAATCACCTAAGGAAGCTATCCGAACAATAAAATTCACATTTCGAGTGCTCTAACACATAAGTCAATATCCGGTTGACTTTTCCAACTTAAGCTTCCTTAAAAGATACTAAGTATCTCAAACCTTACCAAAATCATTCCGCAATGACTTCAAATTTTGCACACAAGTCACATTCGACATTACGGACCTTCCCCAACTTTCGGAATCGCATTCCGACCCCGATATCAAAATTTCCACTTCGGTCGAATTTTCTCAAAAACCTTCAAGTTTCTATATTTAGCCAAATGACTTCAAAATGACCTCCGAACATCCGAATTCACTTCCGATCGCGCTCCCAACTCCAGAATCACCATACAGAGCTATTCCCAGACTCGGAATCCCAAACAAACATCTATATCACTAAAATGTCTTCCAACCCAAATTTATAAAATTCTTCTAAAATACTAACTTCCACAATATACGCCGAAATGCTCATGGGTTATCCAAAACCAAATTCGGACATACGCCCAAGTCCGAAATTATCATATGAACATGCTAGAACTTTCAGATCTCGATTCCGAGGTCGTTTACTCAAAATTCCAATCTTAGCCATTTTCTTCAACTTAAGGCTGCCGCAATGAAAATTTTCTTTCCAATTTGACTCCGAATTTTCCGAAATTCAATTCTGACCATGCGCACAAGTCAATATACCTGAAATGAAGTTGTTCATGACTTCCAACTGCTGAACGACGCGCTAGAGCTCAAAATGACTGGTCGGGTCGTTACATTCTCCCCCACTTAAATAGACGTTCGTCCTCGAACGTTCCAAGAACTGCTCTTAAGTTATCTGAAATCACTCTTTAACACCTCATGCACCTGTCCATGCTACCACAACTCATATGGACACATTAGTTTGATCAAATATGCCGATATCCTCTTTTATCCATACAATAAGCTTAGAACCCAATTCCAACACATGAAATTCTCTGTCAGACATGTTCCCTATATATAAACACTATATCAACTACCACACGAGGTACCAGAACACGGCTGCGTACCTTTGTTGAATTAGCACCATGCATCGCATAATTCACCATCTAACCACAATGACACTCCATGAACCTTAATAGCCAAAATTCCACGACTCTGATGCTCCCAATGAATATGATGACATACCTATACATTCTGTTATAATGGTGACGATGCAACCACAGCGGAGGAGATGTGCAGAAATTTCTAACCAATTATAGAGTTAACCCAACATTAATTCTCTCCTTTTTGACTAAAATCATCACCTCATTACTACCCAAATAATAGTAACTGCCCTGTAATATGCCTCACATAATCCCACTACAATGGCCCCCGATACCAATAGTCTCGCCTCACCTAGTATGAGCTGCTCAGACAACCAATCACCACAGACAATGACCAACGGTCTCACATGATGCAAAAATGCGCCAATAGGCCATAACGCGAACAAGATACATAAGGAAATGATTCAGGAATGGACTGCTCAACTCACACAACTAATATGGACTTTTCCCCAGAGAATAGAAAATTTTCAAGACATTTCACAGGACACATGGCACAATCATAATATTACATGAATTGACGAACACGGAACAACATATGATATTCCAACACCCCTCCTTGAGGAGCGCTATACTGAAATGAACACATCTGACTCACATGAAGCCCATAATCCTATTTAAATCCATTCACCCACTTCAGGTCGATTCTGCTCGCACTGAACTAGGCTGATAGCCTTTCCTGGACCCATAATAAGTCATTTCTTCTCATAACACACAAGAACTATCACCATAGCCGGGACAACACCCCACAGTCCACAACCAAATGAACCGAACGACTTCATATAGATCTTAGATATTCTTCCAACATTTCAACTTTCTTAAGTCCCCAAATTTGACTAACTCCCAGATTTTTTTTTAAATATTTCGACAGAGTCTCCCTTGTAATTGGGCCCATCCACCTGTTAGAGTAACACCAAAACAACTCCTAACAGCATGTCGACAACCCAACAAGTACCACAAGTACATCGATAACACTAATCTCCGTATTACAAGCCCGACATTATCACAATGATATCTTGACATGAAACATATCATTTGTATGATCATAACCACATTTCTGGTCTTAATAGTTGTTCATAAATAATTCCATCATTATCAATAAATCTCATATTAACCACCACCTCGTTTCAAATTTTCACAATACTGACAACAGAATGTGAGGTATGAAGACCTCATTATTACTTACTCGGATTAATGAGTCACATTTAATGCCACCTGGGAACTCATCTCATAAGCTAAAACTCAATGTTTACAGTACGAAAATGGCTGAATATGAACATCAAATATACAAGAATTATCAAATCAACCTAACTGGCATGACTCCCTTTTAATATTATCGTACGAATTAAACATTACAAAGGGAAACTTTAAACTCATAAATATTCACCACAAAGACCTCGTCCTTACATAACCTCCTCCGTGGCTTGCAGCCCGGTTTAAATATTTCACATTGTGCCAACTACAGTTTTCAATTTCCTTTCTTTCTTCTTCTCAATAAATTTTATAAACACATTTTTTTATAGCACATAACGAACCCTCATACCGGTAGGGCATATAATTCATAAAAAAATTGGAATCAATTATTCTGAAACACATTAAACCCATTGTAGTGAATAATAAACATTACTTTAACCTTACCCCAAAATCCTTGGAGCCCAATTTCTAGATCTAGAATTCTTTTCAAAACCCGAATCTCACATACAACACACTGTATAAGTCCGAACAAACTGTGTCAAGCCATAACAATAACCCAAGATATAATCGTGTAACATACTACACAACTCGTATACTCGCAACACCATTCTCGATCACCATAACCACTCAAACCAACCAAGTACCAATAGGAACCCCACATTAAACAGAGCCTTGCTCAAAAACCTTCGTACCCCATCAATAATGAAGAAATATACAGGAACTCACAATACACAATACGTTCCCCATACCAGTGGAAAGTATCTGGTTTAAACCATGGTAGAAACTATCAAGAACACTTGGAAATCCATTTTCTCCTAATCAAGCTATCAGAACTAAATTCCTCTAATTCAACCAGGCCACGCAGGTCATCAAACTCAAGAATATTTTCATATTACTACAGCTAGTTCAACAGAAATTCTTCACAAGCTTAGGTAACACATACCTTAAAATGCCTCAATTCCACTACTAAGATCACCTTCATTCTCGTGACAATCAACTCAACTTTCTCAATTTGAGTCAAATTCAAATCTCAACACATACACCCTGTTAGTAGAAAAGAAACTCTCTACTCAACATTATAAGGAACACACCTACGTAGATTATTCCGCATGAGATAACCCACCTTCTTTGCCTCCAGTTAACATTTTTGTATACCTTCTACCGTTATACACGTTACACAATTACTTAGTCTTCCTGAGTCTAAACTTATACCATAACATAAAATTTACTTCACTACCTCTCTGCCCCTCAGGGTAGGGGTAAGGTCTGCGTACATATTTCCCTCCCCAGACCCCACTTGTGGGATCATACTGGGCTGTTGTTGTTGTTGTTGTTGTACCAACTAAGTTACATGAAAAGATTCTTCACGCGCCCATAACTCGGAGTTACACATCCAACCACAATAGAAATCGAACACTTAATAGTTTACCTATCATCTAGAAAATCTTCCTCGACTCTTCCACGTCATATAAAAACATCACGCAGTACTAACATATTCATCACATAGCTATCCAGCCGTCACTCCTACTATTAGGGACAATACTGAACATATAAGTTCAAAATACTAGCTCGCACCATCAGCACCTTGGTGCTCAAGCCATAACGATGATCCGGCCTCATGTCCTCCAGACTGGCCCAACATCAACTCATAGAAATCACATCTCGCCCCTCGATCGGGGAAATCACAAACCATCAGGGCACGTCTGATACCGAGCGCTCATGCGCGAATGCGAACCCGTGGAAGGAATTTCAAAAGTTTCTCTTCAAGATGAATCAAGGACGCACGATAAGAATTCAAGAATGTGAAGTTTTCCTAAAGGTTCTGCAGCCTCTCGAGGATAA
>MU749644.1:27926-43553 GCA_026770625.1 Nicotiana glauca | reverse complement strand
AGGATAAATACAGACGTCTCCGTACCGATCCGCGAGACTCTACTAACCAGCTCATGACTCATGAGGCCTAGTAACCTAGGCTCTGATACCAACTTGTCACGACCCCAATCCCGATCGTGATGGAGCCCAAAACAACTGCTAGGCAAGCCCGACCATTTGCACTCTCAACCCGAGCATGAAGCTCAAAACCAATTATTTGAATATTATTTAACAATCATAATGAATAACCTCCCAAAGACCTGGGGGTCATGAGTCTAGAGCTTCTAAAAAATACAGAGTAATAAGACTCCAATACTATAAATGTTCAAAACTGCGGAAAATGATAAAGGGATAGGGGAAGAGTCGGGTCCTGCGAATGTCAGGCAGCTACCTCGACAACTCCAATAAAACTCTGAAACAACAACTAGCTCAGCTAAGCACCCAAAATACCTGAATCTGCACATATGGTGCAGGGAGTAAAGTGAGTACTTCCAACTCAGTGGTAATAAGAGTAAATAATTCTGAGAAGAAAGAAACCACGTAAGAGCACTCCATCATGCTATAAAAGGATAGTACAACTCTTTTTAGAACCAGTAGTTCCATGAAAATCCTTTATAAAATATCTAACTCAGTTTAAAACCTCTTTTGAAAACATCTCTTTCTTTCCTTATTAATAGTTAAGCACATGAATACGATATCAAGTAGTGCAAGTCCGCACACAAATCAGCCCCTCGGGCATAGCACTCCTTTAACAATTTACACCAGGGTATCTGGTCAACAAGTCAAGTAGTACATGTATGCCAATATTATATGAGTGCTAAATATCATGCCACGTAGTACAAACAGAAATCAATGCATCAATGCAATGCAATGAACATGAACGCTGCGGCGTACAGCCCGATCCATTTGGGCGCCCGACGCTTACTGTGGGGGGTTCAGACTCCGGAGGGGCTCCTACAGCCCAAGCGCAATATCAATATCACACTGCTGTGGCGTACAGCCCGATCCATGCACAATCATGAATGCGCATAAGCCCCCTGGGCAATAGTAACATAGCAGTTCTCAGCTAAAAATATCAGTAAAACATCATTTAAGTTTTCAAATCTTAGAAAGGTGGCTGAGTTTGCAAAATAATATTTTAAACCTTGGACTGAGATAAAAATGTGCACAGTAATGCAAAAACTATGATATTTATCCCCGAAGGATTTAAATATTCGGCACGAAGCCCAAAACATGGCAATCAGCCCAAATCATAATAGCATCAAATAGTTTTCATTCAATCACACAGTGAAATCAATAATCAGGACGGACCAAGTCACAATCCCCAACGGTGCTCTACCCCACGCTCATACCTGGCGTGTAAGTCAACACAATATAGCACTACGATGTGTAAGTCTGGGGTTTCAAACCCTCAGGACATCATTTACAAGTATTACCCACCTCAAGACGGCCAAAAGTCTAGCTCGTTATACCCTTGCCCCTCGAATTGGCCTCCCCGTGAGACGAATCTGCCCAAAATCACAACGAATATGTCGCATTACGCTAAAGGGACAATACCCAATTGAAAGCAATCGAAAAATATCAAAATTCACGAATTTGACAAAACCCGAGTCCCGGGCCCACGTCTCAAAACTCAGAAATTTTTATACCAAAATTTTCTTCGTCCTCTCACGAGTCCGTAAATATAAAGAACACAAAATTGGAGCTCGTTTGACCCTTCAAATCGACCCTAGAAGATCTTAAAATTACAAGCCCTAAAACCCCACTTTTCTACTGATTTTTCATGTTCTAATTCATATATAATCTTGTATTTAACTTGGAAATAAGTAGAAACAACTCACCTTTGATGCTTGATAAAATCCCCCTTGAAATTCTCTCCAAAATCATCCAAATCAAATGAAAGAAATGAAAGAAATAAGCCAAATCCGTGTTTAAAAGAATCTGCCCGTGCTTCGTCGAGTTGTACCTTGCACTTGTGCTGTATAAGTTGTACATCCTATTGAAAATGACTGCTCCACCAGTCATGTTCAATCGATCATAACTTTCACTACATATGTCTAAATTACGATTTCTTCAGCTCTCTGGAAACTAGACACGAAGGGCTACAACTTTTATTTTTAAATCATCTAAAAATTCCTTGTAGATCGAAAGATATAGGCCTCCGAATTATGCAACTTTTGCTGTCCGAAGACAGCTTAGCAGCAGAAATTTCTGCAACTTTTTCTTTTCTTTTTGGTCCGAATTTCATTCCGTTAACTTTCCGAAATCCACCCGAGGCCCTCGGGACCTTAACCAATTTTAACAAANTGCCAATTCAAGCTTAATTCTACACCAGTCATCACAAAAATATTCCGGACACACTCCTAAGTCCCAAATCACCTAAGGAAGCTATCCGTACCATAAAATTTGCATTTCGAGCGCTCTAACACATAAGTCAATATCCGGTTGACTTTTCCGACTTAAGCTTCCTTAAAAGAGACTAAGTATCTCAAACCTTACCAAAATCATTCCGGAATGACTTCAAATTTTGCACACAAGTGACATTCGACATTACGGACCTTCCCCAACTTTCAGAATCGCATTCCGACCCCGATATCAAAATTTTCACTTCGGTCGAATTTTCTCAAAAACCTTCAAATTTCTATATTTAGCCCAATGACTTCAAAATGACCTCCGGACATCCGAATTCACTTCCGATCGCGCCCCCAACTCCAGAATCACCATACGGAGCTATTCCCAGACTCGGAATCCCAAACAGACATCTATATCACTGAAATGTCTTCCAACCCAAATTTATGAAATTCTTCTAAAATACTAACTTCCACAATATACGCCGAAATGCTCATCGGTTATCCAAAACCAAATTCGGACACACGCCCAAGTCCGAAATCAACATACGAACATGCTGGAACTTTCCGATCCGGATTCCGAGGCCGTTTACTCAAAATTCCAATCTTAGCCATTTTCTTCAACTTAAGGCTGCCGCAATGAAAATTTTATTTCCAATTTGACTCTGAATTTCCCGAAATTCAATTCTGACCATACGCACAAGTCAATATACCTGAAATGAAGTTGTTCATGACTTCCAACTGCTGAACGATGCGCTAGAGCTCAAAACGACCGGTCGGGTCGTTATATTACGCTAAGGCTCCCCACTTTATCTTGATCCACTATTTTCAGAAATACTATTAATGTGAATGCTAAAGGTATCCAACTATACAAATTATTCATGGATATTTTTAATTACCATCGCACCCACTTCTCTTCTTGTGATAATGATTTTGGAATTGATTTAAAATTTTTATAATTTTTCAACCATATACACAACAAATTTCTATGGGTCCATTATTATGTATTATATGGGCTCATCATGTATGTAGATGTATATTTGAATATATTTTGTAATTGTCTAGTTAGTATAGAGTTCGGTCGATTAACTTTAGATTGAACAAGGCGTAGACATTTGATTAAAGCAAAGTTGAATTCGGCAATGCAAAATCTCCATGGAACTCCAACTTCTATCACTGATATTGTAAAGTCTTCATACCTTTGGTGGAACGAATTCACTAAAGTCGGGGTAAATACTTTTGAAATTTTGACAAGCTACTTAATTTAGATTCTTCAATTTACTATACTTTATTTATTAGCCGCTGCATTATTTTAATATTTCTTTCTCGTATTTCTTTTCCCAATTAAGAAAGCAGGTAAATGCGAACTATTTTGAAAATAGTAGATCAAGAAGAATAAGTGACTTAACTAAAATGATTTGGAAGATTATGGGTCGCCTGACGGACTGAGGAGTAATTTTTAATTTATTGATGATAGGGGTAAATTTGGCCGGATAGTATAACGAAGGTTGAATGTAGACAATATTCAAAAGTAGAGGGCTAAATTTGAACCTTCTCCCTTAACTAAATCCAAATCGTCCCAACTTATTTACCTACCCATCTTAACCCCCCTAAATCCCCTCATTCTCAGTCTAAATAGACCAACCGTCAATCAGGGCCCACGGAAGGGAATTGCAGGCATCAGCCATCAAATTATTATGGAACGTGTCAAAAAGTAGCAAATTTGGTTCCTTCATTGCACCTTCGGAGTTGTTTCCCAAGTTGGTTCCTTTTCTTGAGGATAGAGCTCTTGAAAGAGATTGTGTTGTTATTTTGCAAAACTTATGCATCAATGAAGATGCTAGAATTGCGATAGTTCAAACTCATGGATGCATTGCCTCACTTGTGAAACTTCTCTAACGTTACAATCGCAATGACCAGGAGCATGCAATGGCTTTTCTTCTTTATTTATGCTCTCAAAAGGTTCAATATTGTCAACTGGTGATGGATGAAAGACTCATCCCTGAACTTGTCACTGTACCTATTATTGAAAACAACAAAGCAAAGGCAATGGCTTTGGAGTTGCTAAGAGTGCTGAGGGGTGAAGGTAGAGAATGAGAGAATGAGGGCATTTAGGGGGATTCGAATGGGTGGGTAAATAAGCTGGGTTGGGTTGGGTTTAATTAGTGGAGCAGATTATTTTAGTTCCATCGGGGCTTGCCACATGTTATTTTCAAGTTTAGAAGAGGGATTCAATGGATAAGGGGTAAAATAAACACAAAAGTATAACAATAAATGTATCACTATGAAACTGAAACGGAGGGTATAGCTTATTTTCGATATAGAGGGACAAATGTGGCCCTTTTCCGTTGACATAATCTGAGAG
Source organism: Nicotiana glauca (assembly GCA_026770625.1). Lineage (NCBI taxonomy): Eukaryota > Viridiplantae > Streptophyta > Magnoliopsida > Solanales > Solanaceae > Nicotiana > Nicotiana glauca. The sequence goes on along the minus strand of MU749644.1, from coordinate 38,861 downwards.
ATCTCATAGGTATGACACTAATCTTTGCTCTGGGTCAATCTTGTAGTACACAAACCTTGTCTAACTGATAATTTACCTACTAAACTTTTCAAATGTACATGTTACTGTTGGCTTAGTTCTTATATCAAGCTTCATCGTAATATAATTCTTTCGAGATTTAAATCTTACTCTGTAATCTATTCTCACTGACACAATGATCAACACATTATCATCTTTAATTGCTAGCTCCCAACTAAAAATGTAAAGACTATAATTTATCTTAGGATGTAGCATTGTGACAAATCACTTTTAATGTACTTGTGAGAAAGCACCAGAAAAAATATTATTGATATTCTATTAAGTGTTTTACAATAGCCCTATTTATAGCTATACACAATACAATATTTCTACTTCTATTCCATATGGGACTAGGACTATATACATTGTTATTATAACACACTCTCTCAAGCCGGTGCATCCACATCATATGTACTGAGCTTGTTACATATGTAACTAATACGAGGACTGGTGAGAGACTTGGTGAAAATATCTGCAAGCTGATTATTCGACTTCACAAACTTTGTAGCAATATCTCAGAGAGCGTCTTTTCTATGACGGATTGACAGTCAATCTCAATGTATTTAGTTCTCTCATGGAACACCAGATTTAATGCAATATGAAGGACAACATGATTATCAGTTTATCACACACAAGTTCCATCTGGCCGATCTCACTAAATTTCAATTCCTGGAGCAACTGTTTGATCCAAACTAGCTCACATGTTGCCATAGCCATTGCTTGATCTTCTGCTTCCACACTAGACCGAGCAACCACGTTCTGTTTCTTGATCTTCCAAAACACCAAATTTACCTCCTACTAAAAAACAATATCCATGCGTAGAAAGTCTATCATAAGGCGATCCTGCCCAATCAACATCTGAATATCCAACGATCTGCTCATGGCCTCGATTCCCAAACAATAATCCTTTGGCTGGAGCTGATTTTATATACCAAAGAATGCGTACAATTACATACCAATGACTATCACAGGGAGAATCCATAAACTGACTCACAACACTCACAGGAAAGGAAATGTGAGGTCTAGTTAGTGTAAGGTAATTTAATTTACCAACTAGATGCCTATATCTTGCATGATGGCTTTGCTCCCCTTGTCCTGGCAGAAGTTTAGAATTTGGACAGGTCTACAACCTGTCATTCCTGTCTCCTCAAGAATGTCTAAGGCATATTTCTGTCACGAGATCGCACTACTTGAGCTAGACCGAGCGACCTCAATACCCAGAAAGTAGTTTAATCTACCCAGATCCTTAGTATGAAAGTGCTGAAAGATATGTTGCTTCAACTTAGTAGTACCATCCTGATCATTGTCGGTAATACCAATATTGTCAATATAAACCATCAGATAAATATAGAGAATTGAAGCAGAATGCCGATAAAACACAGAGTGATCAACTTCACTAAGAGTTATACCAAACTCCTGAATAACTGTGCTGAACTTACCAAACCAGGCTCGAGGAGACTATTTTAGACCATAGAGTGAATTACGCAACCGACATACAAGGCTACTAGACTCTCCCTTAGCAACAAAACCAGGTGGTTGCTCCATATAAACGTCATCCCCAAGGTCAGCATGAAGAAAAATATTCTTAATGTCCAACTGATAGAGATGCTAATGGCGAACAACAACCATGGATATAAAAAGATGGACTGATACTATTTTATCCACGGGAGAGAAAGTATCATTGTAATCGGTCCAAATATTTGAGTATACCCTTTGACAACAAGACGGGCCTTAAGTCGATCAACACTGGCCATCTAGACCAACTTTGACTTCATATACCCAACTATGACCAACAATAGATATATGAAACAAACATCTCGTTAATCATAGTTTGTCGCCATCTTGGATGAGATAGTGCTTCACCTGTAGACTTAGGGATGGAAACAGAGGACAAAGACGATACAAATGCATAACGGGGTGATGAAAGATGATGATAACTTAAACCGATATAATGGGTATTAATATTAAATGTGGAACGTGTACCTTTTCGAAGTGCAATCAGCGGACTAGGAGGAGACAAGTCCGAGTAGAAGCAGGGTAAGATGCAGGACATGAATCAAAAGGGCATGATTTTGGACGAGGATGACGGTGATAAGTCAAGAGTGGTGTTCTTGCAACTCGGGATATTGGAGGAGCAACAGTAGACTCCTTAAAAGTCGGTACAGGTAAGACTTTAGTGGCTGGGGATATTGGAGAAGCAATAGTAGACTTCTCAAAAGTAGGTATAGGTAAGACCTCAGGTATATCAACACGATCAGAAGAGGTAAAGAAAGGATGAGACTCAGATAATGTGACATCAGCTGACATAAGGTGCCTATGAAGATCAGTTGAGTAGCAACGATATCTTAGTGAACATGGGAATAACCAAAGAAGACACACTTGAGAGCACGAGGAGCTAACTTATCTTTCTCAGGGGCTAAGTTATGAACGAAATATGTGCTCCCAAAAACGAGGGGGAAGAGAGTATAAAGGTGACTTGGGGAACATACTGAATACGGGACTTGATTCTGAATAGGAGATGAAGACACCCGATTAATCAAGTAACAAGCTGTGAGAACCAGTGTTGTAAATAGCGCTCGCTATGTCGCTAATAATGAGTAGCGATGCGAAGCGAGGCTCAGACGCTTTTTTGGTTATGTTGCGATGCATTTTGAAAAGGCGTTGACGAGGCGATGAGGCGAGAAAAAAGAAGAGACTTAAATAAAATTTAGGGTTTTATTCGACTTACAGGTACTTCTTTCTTCTTCTTCTTTCTTTCTTCTTTATTTTCTCTTTCTTTTTCCGACAGTAAACCTCTGTTTTTCCGGCAGTAAGCCTCCCTTCTTTCTTTTCGCTTTCTTTTTTTCCGGCAGTAAGCCACTGTTTTTCTGGCGTCTTTTCTGGCAGTAAACCTCTCTTCTTTCTTCTTTCTTTTCTTTTTCTTTTTCAGGTAGTAAGTCTTCTTTATTCTTCTTCTTCTTTTCGGCAACAACTGATTTCCAATAGAAATATTCTTTCTTTTCTCTTCACCTCTGTTTTCTCTTTTGCTCTTCTTTCTTCTTCTATTTTCACTTATGATTTTCTCCCAAGTTTAGTAAACAATTACTTGCATATTAACTTCTCTCTGTAATTACAATTACAATAAACTGTTATTTTTTCTCTTTAACTACAATTAATTTCTCTCTATAAACAATTTATTAAAATATTTGATTTCTATCTATTGAGTTTTTGAATTGATATATTTATTAATATGTTGTTGTTATTGAGTTTTTAGTTATTTATATATGAAAATTTAATATTTTATTTTTTGTATTAATTGGCGCTTCACATCAAAAAGGCGGGAGCTACGCTTCTCGCCTCAGTGAAGCGGGCCCTCATCGCTTTTTGTCGCCTCACGCTATTCAAAACACTGGTGAGAACTGCATGTCCCAAAAATGCAACGGAACATAGGACTGAATGAGAAGTGTGCGAGCGTGAAGGCACTCCTGAGATCCATTCCGGTAAACAAGAGCAATCTGAACGTTCCGAAGGGGCAGAGGAGGCTTTACAAAGAATAATTGATGCACGAGTTAACAAAGCTCTTCAGGCCCTAGTCAGTCGGTTACCCGCTGCATCACCCACAACTATACCTAATAACGACACGTTGGAAAATCCCCGCTCTAGCTTGTTCATTCTGGAAATGGAGGAACCCCCAGTGAATCACAAGGGGGAGAACCAGGTAATTCAACTAACTCTCATTTGTAAAATTTAGTACTAACCTTGCAGAAACAGCTCAAGGAACAGAACTACCGCATAGAGTAAATCCGGAGTTCCACCTGTGATCAAAGGAGTGGATATGGACAAATATTCACAACCACCGTGGAAGCCAAGTGCTGCCCCCTCCCAATTCCAAAAAAAATCAAAATGGCTGACGTCCCAAAGTATGATGGAACAACAGACCCACGAGACCACGTGACGGCATTCACAACTGGCGTGAAGGGCAATGTTTTGACGAAACAGGAAATTGAATCAGTCTTGGTCAAAAGATTTGGTGAAACACTCACCAAAGGGGCATTAACCTGGTATTGTCTCTTACCCGAAAATTCTATAAACTCTTTTGCTAAGCTTGCAGTTTCCTTCATTAAAGCACATTCGGGAGCCCAAAAGGTAGAGAAGAGAATGGAGGATATATTCAAAATCAAACAAGGAGATTCAGAATTTCTTCGAGATTTCGTTGATAGATTTCAACGTGAAAGAATGACTTTACCACGTGTACCTAGGGGTGTTCATGGTTCGGTTTGAATTGGTTTTTCCCTAGAAAGAAACCAAACCAAGTAAGTCGGTTTTTCAAATATTAGAACCAAACCAAACCAATTAAGTCGGTTTTTCTCGATTCAGTTTATGTCGGTTTTTTGGTTTTTTGGTTATTTGTGGGTTTTTTCTTAAATATAAGACATATACTACCAAACACATATTCCGGCGACCACATTTTCAATGTAACACTATCAAATTAATTGCCCTTTGAGAAATCTATTATTTACCAAAATATATTGATGATAATTGAATGTAATAGTGATGAATAATTCAAGGACTTAAATAAAAATATGTTGTTTTTAATACGAAATGGATTCTTATACTAAACGAAAGAAAACTACCAATCAAACTAGAATGTAAAGGTAAAGAACTATATTAAAAGTGCAAACTATTAACATTTACCATAATTTTTTTGAAACTTTATATAACAATATACATATATATAGGTGTAATAATAAATTTAAAATAGCTACTCCTATAGTCGGTTTGGTTCGGTTTTTTTCTTATTAAAAGCAAAACCAAACTAAATTTGATCGGTTTTTAAAATTCAAAACCAAAACAAAACCAAACCAAAAAGTATCGATTTTTTGGCCGGTTTGGTTTGGTTTTCGGTTTGGTTTGGTTTTTCGGGTTTTTATGAACATCCTTACGTGTACCTGACAATTGGGTAGCTATAGCATTCACGAGCAATTTTAATAAAAGAAGCTCGGAGGCTACGAGGAAATTCAAGGAAAGCCTTCGAGAATTCCCTGCTACAACGTGGAATGATGTTTATAACTGGTACAACACGAAGCTGTGGATTGAAGAGGATACAATTTCAAGAACCCAAAAAGAAGAAAAAGTAAGTTCGAGACGTGCAGAAAATGAAAGGAGCTCTGGAAAAAATAGGTACGAGCCGTATATGGGACCTGCGGGGAAGGACTCACGGTCAAGATCAGACAATCAAAGGTACGATCACAAATCTAAAAATAATGAGTCAGGTTCTAGATTCAAGAACGAGCGCATCAAGCAAGGGTCACGAGATGATGAAAGAAGTTTAAAAGCGAGATTCGCTGGCTATAATTTCAATGTCACCAACTCTGAGCTCGTGGCTATTTTGAGAAGCATGAGAGATAAGGTCCGATGGCCAAAGGAGATGAGGTCATATCCAAATAGGCGTAATCCTGATCATTGGTGCGAATTTCATAATGACCATGGCCATAAAACATCTGAGTGCAGATTCTTACAAAGTGAAGTTGATCATTTGTTGAAACAAGGATATCTTAATGAGTTATTCAGTGAAAAAGGCAAGGAGGCTTACATGAAAAACAGGCAGGTGCCCCCAAAACCACCATCTCCCAAAAGAACCGTCAATGTAATAAGCGGGGGAGAAGATATCAACGGTGTAACGTATACAACATCAAATAAAGTTTCAATAGTCACTATCACCCACGGGAAACATGTACGACAATACTTGGAAGGCAAAAGAATTACCTTCCATGATGCAGACGCAGATGGTCTATTATCTCCACATAATGATGCACTGGTAATATCCTTACTTGTACATGATACTAATGTGAAACGAGTTTTGATTGATCCAGGAAGTTCTTTAAATATTCTCCTACTAAGGGTATTGCGTGAAATGCAAGCTGAAGAAAAATTAATCCCAAAAGCATATACTTTGTCGGGGTTCAATAAATCTAGTGTTGTAACAAAAGGAGAAGCGATCCTAACTACATTTGCAGAATGTGTTATGAAAGATACCAAATTTCAAGTCGTGGATATGGAAATGGCTTATAACATGATTTTAGGACGGCCATGGATTCATGACATGGATGTTGTTCTGTCAACGTTACATTAGGTTATTAAATTTCCATCACCCTGGGGAATATGTCAAATCAAAGGCGATCAACAAGCTTCAAGAAGCATCAATTCCGTTGCAAATTCAACCAATAAGGGTGGAGACAAATAGCAATTACAGAATTTAGTTGGGGAAGATGCAGCGTCAGTCTCAACTGAACAAGAGAAGATAGATGTGGATTCAAGACCTGATACCATTCAAGAACCGGAGGAAAACGAGAACATCAAAGCAACCATTGAGGAATTAGAAGAAGTGATTTTATTCATATACTGGCCTGAGAGGAAAGTGTACATTGGAGCCAACCTTAGCCCTGAGGTAAAGAGTAAATTAATTGAATTTTTAAAAGCTAACGCAGATTGCTTTGCTTGGTCCCACTCTGATATGACATGGATACCACCGGAGGTTATGACTCATAAGTTAAACGAAGATCCATCATATCCTCTAGTTAAGTAAAAGAAAAGAAAGCAAGGAACATTCAAGAATAAGGTGATTCATGAAGAAGTTCAAAAATTGCTCAAAATTGGTTCGATTCGTGAGGTAAAATACCCTGACTGGTTAGCTAACACTGTTGTGGTACCTAAGAAGAACAGTAAGTGGCGAGTCTGTGTAGATTACACAGACCATAATAAAGCTTGTCCAAAAGATTCTTTTCCTCTACCACATATAGATCAATTAATTGATGCTACTGCAGGGCATGAGCTATTAAGTTTTTTAGATGCATACTCAGGTTATAACCAAATCAAAATGGACCCAGAAGATGAGGAAAAAACTTCTTTCATAACAGACAAGGGGACTTATTGTTATAAGGTAATGCCCTTTGGTCTTAAGAATGCAGGTGCGGCTTATCAAAGGTTAGTTACTCAAATGTTCCAAGAACATTTAGGTAACATGTTAGTCAAAACACAACATTCAGAGGATCATATATCGCACTTATCTGAAACATTTAAAATTTTGCGAAAATATAATATGAAGTTAAATCCAGAAAAATGTGCATTTGGAGTGGCATCATGAAAGTTTTTGGGTTTTCTTGTTTCTAACCGGGGTATCGAGGTAAATCCCGCACAGATTAAAGCTATCGAGGAAATTCCTGATATACTTTCAAGCAATAAAGAAGTACAGAGACTGACGGGAAGAATTGCAGCTATGGGAAGGTTCATTTCTAAATCTTCAGAAAAATGTTTTAAATTTTTCTCAGCTCTTAAAAAGCAGGAACATTTTGAGTGGGATGAGGAGTGCCAACAGGCACTTAGAAATTTGAAGACTTACCTATCAAATCCACCCTTGCTAGCAAAACCAAAGGCAGGGGAGAAACTTTTTATTTATCTTGCTGTTTCAGAAGTGGCGGTATGCGCAGTTTTGGTTCGTGAAGAACAAGGTAAGTAATCTCCTATCTATTATGTTAGTAAATCCTTACTAGATGCAGAAACACGGTATCCACAACTGGAAAAACTAGCACTTGCTTTAATTATGGCATCTAGAAAATTAAGACCATATTTTCAATGTCATCTCATTGTTGTGGTAACGGCATACCCATTACGAAGTATATTACATAAACACGAACTGTCAGGCAGGTTAACCAAATGGGCTATAGAACTAAGTGAGTATGAAATCACATACCTACCTAGAACAACAATAAAGTCTCAAGTATTAGCTGATTTCGTGGCTGATTTCAGTCAAGGGATACAGTTCGAAGCTGATAAAGAAGTGCAGGTACTTAATAAAGCTAATCCAGGTATGTGAACATTATTTACTGATGGATCATCTAATGTAAATGGAGCAGGATTAAGTATTGTCTTAGTACCACCTATGGGTGAAACTATTAGACATGCTATCATGCTATTAAATGTATCTCCATGACTAACAATGAAGCGGAGTATGAAGCTGTGATTGCAGGACTAGAATCGGCACGGGAACTTGGAATAAATCAGATAGTGATCAAAAGTGATTCACAACATCTGGTTAACCAAATGCTGGGGACTTTCACGGCCAGGGAAGCCAGGATGCAACAGTATTTGGAGAAGGTGCGAGAATTAATTAATCAATTCCAAACCTAGAAAGTCATGCAAATTCCAAGGGATGGAAATGGTGAAGTAGACGCTTTAGCTAACCTTGCATCCACAGCTGATGTAGCGAATGATGCGAACGCTTCAATCAAACATTTATTCCACTCAGCTCTTGAACCTGATAAGTATGAGGTAAATTTCAATCATTTAACCTGGGATTGGAGGAACGAAATTGTTGCTTTTTCGCAGTATTGTACCATCCCTGATGACAAAAAGAAGGCTTACGCTCTACGAAAAAAGGCAGCCCGATACTGTTTAAAACAAGGAAATTTATATCGAAAAATGTTTGGTGGCCCCTTATCAAGATGTCTCGGACCTTCTCAAACGGAGTACGTAATGAGGGAAATACATGAAGGACATTGCGAAAATCACGCAGGAGGAAGATCGTTAGTAAAGACTTTAATTAGGGCATGGTATTATTGGCCTAAAATGGAAGAAGAAGCAGAAAATTTCATATCTAAATGCGACAAATGTCAAAGGTATGGTAACAATATGCACAGACCAGCGGAGTTATTGCATCCAGTTATAGCCCCATGGCCCTTCATGAAATGGGTAATGGATATCGTAGGTCCATTGCCACAGGCAAAAGGTCAGGTAAAGTTTCTGCTTGTACTCACTGATTATTTCACTAAATGGGTAGAAGCGGGAGCGTTTAAGCAGGTAAGAGAGAAAGAAGTTAAAGACTTCATTTGGAGAAACATAATATGCCGATTCGGAGTACCAAAGGAGATCGTGTGTGATAATGGTCCACAATTCATAGGAGCTGTCACACCTCCTTTTTTACACGCTTAACCCGAAGGATAAATGTATAAGGGAGTTTTTCCATTTAAAGTGACATTATTTGAAATGAGATTATTTATTTATTTTTAGAGTCACCACTTGGGAAAGGATTGGCTTTTGGTGTCCCAAGTCACCGGTTTAACTTAGATCCCAAATTGAGGAAAATTTTCGACTTCCAAATTGGAGTCTGCAAATCAAAAATTCTGAATAAGGAATTCTGTTGACCCGAGGGAAGGTGTTAGGCACCCCCAGATTCCGTGGTTCTAGAACAGTCGCTTAAATTATTATAAATGGCTAAAAATCTGATCTGTATACATGTTCCAACCTATAGTGCAATTTTAAGATTATTTACCGCTTTTAGTTAATTTTTAAGAAAGTGAACGTCGTTTAAAAACGTGTTTTCGGATCACGTCACATGAAATGCACCCGGATCCTCCACACATTCTTATTCAATATTTTTGGATTTGGATTTGGGTTACATGAAATGCACACTCGAATTTAGTCAGGTAATTTTAAATTACGCGCCTAAAGCAACTACGCGTTGTCAAGTTTGCGAGCGCCATGGAAGATTCAACTAAATGGCATACCTCGATTTCTAAAGGATTAAAATTAATTAAGTGAGGGCCACGGGATTTGAGATTTTATTTGGCATGGCATGCCTCAATTTATTAAAACTAACATGGTAAAAACCAATCCAAAACCATTGAAACAAATTGAGTCCTGCCCCAAACTTTTACAAACCAATACTAACAATTATACATTATTGTAATAGCACAGTTGTAAAACGTGTGACCAATCTGAATCTTGGCATAACAATGAAACTTTATACTAAATTATGCAAATCTAAATCATACATTTCAATAATAAAGAAACAAATACATCAAGACCTATTTGTCTTTATGGTAAGTCCCAAAAATTCCAAGTAGCAAATTTCATTTGTACTGAAGTTTATTGTTTACTGTCGTTTGAGGACTTTTGGGATTCTACTACAATTTTGAGCATAATCTCCTTATTTGTAACATTTCAAAACGGAGAAGCACAACAACTAGTAATATATATTGTAGTTTCAAGATATTTAAAGTATAATGACAATTTCATTTACTTACATTACTCTAGCATTCAGCCGATTACTCTAAGACACACATCTGAGCTTTAACCCAATGTACTGATATTTAGATGAAGAAATTTTAACTTATAACTTTAATGGAACCTTCAATTTTCACTAGATGAACCATATAACGTTTTTCTAGCAATTCTAGCAAAATTTAAACCCAAAAATGATAGAAGCAGTAGGCCGGCTCAATATTCATCCAACACATGATACCAAAATCACAAGCAATAGAGAAATGGAGAAGAAATGAACCTGGAATTAGAAAAATAAGCCAACTGATTCAGATAACTTCAAAATTCAAACGAAACAATATCGGCAAAGTCGAGTAGGAATCACGAGCAAATCGAAACCTCGAACGGAGACCTTAATCAGCGACTTTAATGCAACAACAACTCCATCCAATTCTTTTTGTATTTTTGAATTCGAACTCAAATCTGGCTAGCAGAAGCTATTTTCTTTAGATTAACCAAACGAGATTTTTTTTCTTAAAGATAAATGAGAGCTCGTTCTCTTTTTGTTTTAAGTCTGTCGTTCTTCTTTTTTTTGGGAATTTATGGGGCTGCTGACTTCTAGCTTAGGGAATTTTCTTGGTTGCAGATTTTTTTTGGGATTTTTTGCTAAGTCTCTCAAAAAATGAAGAAGAACGGCGGATCAAGGGTATTTTTAATGTGGAGAGTTCTTATGTGTGGGAAGGTCTTTTGGGGGAAAAATATTTTTGGGGGTAAGTCTTTTGAGGGAAAAATATTTTGGGGGAAGGTCTTTTGTGAGGAATATTTTTGGGGGAAAGGTTCTTCTAATTCTTCTTTTTATTC